>VUQK01039882.1:0-11821 GCA_015106715.1 Bujurquina vittata
TGGAGGGATGGAGGAATGGGTGGGTGGGTGGATGGATAGATGGAAGAATGGGTGGGTGGGTGGATGGAGGAATGGGTGGGTGGGTGGATGGAGGAATGGGTGGATGGGTGGGTGGATGATGGAGGGATGGAAAATGGTGGGTGGGTGGATGGAGGAATGGATGTAGGGATGGAGGAATGGGTGGGTGGATGGATGGATGGAGGAATGGGTGGGTGGGTGGATGGATGGATGGATGGATGATGGAGGGATGGAAGAATGGGTGGGTGGTGTTGGGAGCAGGTCATTGGTAATCAGTGGAAGCTAACAGGAGCTAGTGTTGCTCAGTGCTGTTCTGGATGCAGAGAGGCACTGAGGGAAGGTCTTTACCTCATTTCTGGTCTTCTTAGGATTCGCCTCGTTTAGAAAATATTGAGAAACAACATTAACAATATACAGACTTTCATTTCAGAGGAAATGCGTCACAGTTTAAAAGTTTTTTTTGTTTTTATTCATTTGGGTGAAAATTCAGGTGAAAATTCCAGAAAATGGGCTGAATGCTAACGATCCGTGCCTGAGCCCTAACCGTGTGGTTAAGGACTTATATTGGCTTTAAAAAGCATATAATTTAATTATTGTAATTTATTCAGTGGTAATTTAAATTTACAAAACAGTTGCAAAGTTGTATTGAACACAAACATTTGTATTTCTTTTTGATTGACAGGCTGAATTTGTTTGTAAATAGTTTAATATTTGGTATAATGAGGTCCTGACAGATTCCCTGCTGGATCAAAGATCTGTCGGTGTTTTTCTGCTTTTGTGGAGAGGCAGCAGAACATTTAGTTGTTGCTGTAAAAGATTCTTCAGGTTTGTGTTTCCTCCACCGATCATCTGCATGTGAGACGAAAGGATTTGAGCTCCCACTCAGCTGAGGGGGGAGGACGCTCCCCGACTCTGTTTGTGTTTGTTTATCTCTGTATTTGCATTTCAAATGTTGGGAATGCACCTCCACCAGAAAGTGTTACCTCTGCACGTCAGCCCACGCCATTTCTCAGAATGCCTGTCACTATCAGATCTGCTTCACTAAATACTATTAAATTCCCCGTTAGCTTGTGCTCCCTCTCTGCTCCGACTCCCACTCCTCCTTCATCACTTCAAATCTGTTTTTCTCTGTGCAGCCGCCGCTACTCAATGAGGGAGCTGGAAACCGCAAGTTCAAATGCAGCGAGTGTGGAAAAGCCTTCAAGTACAAGCATCACCTGAAGGAGCACCTTCGTATTCACAGCGGTGAGTGGAGCTCCTTCATGGGTCTGCTCTGAAGGTTCAGGTCTGAGGACCAGCTCAAAGCTGAAAACTTTCCACAGGTTTAACTGTTACTCTTGTTATTTATATAGACTCTGATAAAATGCTCATTGTGTCCCCACATCTGATTGGCTGGCTTCTGTTTTAGCCACAGTATTAATACATCTGACAGTCAACAGTTTTACTTCCTATCTTCATATTTTTTCACAAAGCAAGTTCTGCTCCAAAAAAAAAGACATCATTATGGTTTCTATTTTTATTACTTTCAGATGATTATTTTTCCAACTAATTTGATTACTGAACCAAAATCTAAAGAGTTGGTTACTGTATATACACATTATACTGCCAAAAGTATTCACTCACCATCCAAAATCACTGAGTTCAGGTGTTCCAGTCCCTTCCACAGGTGTATAAACCAGCACCTCAGCATGCAGACTGCTCCTACCAACATCAGTGAAAGAATGGGTCGCTCTCAGGAGCTCAGTGACTTCCAGTGTGGTACCGTGATAGGATGATACCTGTGCAACAAGTCCAGTCCAGTCATAGTGCACAGAGGTCACCAACTTTCTGCAGAGACAGGTGTTTTTCAGGAGTCAGGCTCGGCCCATTAGTTCCAGTGAAAGGAACATTTGGGACAATTTGATGCTCCCAACTTTGTGGGAACAGTTTGGGGATGGCCCCTTCCTGCTCCAACATGACTGCACACCAGTGCACAAAGCAGGTCCATAAAGACCTGGATGAGCCAGTTTGGTGTTAATCCTGAACATGAACATCAGCAGCTGAGATGTTGGATGGATAACATACAGTTTGGTGTTGCTAGAATAGGGGACCTCAGAACTCAGAACAATGGTCTGTGTCAGTCAGTCCAATAGTGGTTGAGAAATTGTATTCTGGACCAAAAGAGAAATAAATAAATAAATAAATAAATAAATAAATAAATAAATAAATAATATCAATTTAGATTTATATAGCACCATTCAAGAAACTTAAGGACACTTTATTATACAGGTGATTGAACATGGCAAACTTATAATGCTTTTAGTAAATATCCCAGGTCAAAATATAGAACCGTGCTCATGTGCTGAAAAGTAATCCTGAGATTGGGTTGTGTTTCAGGTGAGAAGCCATATGAATGCTCCAACTGTAAGAAGCGCTTCTCCCACTCTGGATCCTACAGTTCCCACATCAGCAGCAAGAAATGCATCGGCCTGATTGCCCTCAATGGAAGAGTACGCAACGGAAATGGTGGCAAACCTTGCTCCTCCCCCAACTCTACAACCTCATCACCAGGAAGTCCTGCTCTGGCCCAGCTCCGCCACAAACTGGAAAACGTGCGGCCGCTTGGGCAGCAAGATCAGCAGGGTCAGCTGGACATCAAAGCCGAGCCGCTGGACTTCAACGACTATCGGCTATTGATGGCCTCGCAGCATGCATTTGGGGGACCGGGGGTCTACCTGAATGGTCGCGGTGGAAGCCCTCTGGGTCTCCACAACTCCTCCCAGAGTCCCCTTCAACATCTGGGAGGCATTGGGCTAGACTTCCAAATGCTGGGCTATGCGGGATCCCTTGGCAACAACCTGAACGAGGTGCAGAAGGTGCTTCAGATTGTGGACAACACGGTGTACAGGCAAAAAATGGATGGCAACCCAGAGGACAAGCTCAGATCCTACATGAAGGAGCTGGGTGCCCAGATGGAGGAGCCCAAGGCAACCCAGACTGGCTACCAGATAACGGGCCATGGCAGCCCCACCAAGAGCATAATTGACTATACGCTGGAGAAGGTCAATGAGGCCAAAAGTCTGATTGATGAGTCCAAGAGGCAAGAAGATGTTAAGAAAGATAAACCAAACCACTCAGTGGATCTCAGTAGTGAAGAAAAAAAACATGAAAACCAGAACCAGTTCCTGCCATTCTCCTGCCAGTACTGCAAAGAGACCTTCTCCGGGCCAATCCCACTACACCAACACGAGCGCTACCTGTGCAAAATGAATGAGGAAATCAAAGCCGTCCTGCAGCCAGCAGACTGTAGTCCTACTGGCCTCCGGGGAGGGATGTCCTCTGAGCTCTCCAGAAATGAGCTAACTACGAGCCCTATTAACCCCTTCAAGGACCATGTGTCATTGCTCAAGGCCTATTTTGCTATGAACACTGAGCCCAACTCAGAGGAACTGCTCAAGATCTCAGTTGCTGTTGGCCTCCCTCAAGAGTTTGTCAAGGAGTGGTTTGCCCAGTGGAAGAGCCAACACCACCACAGGAAAAGGTCGCCTCCCCCTGACTGTAGTGGACCAGAAATTAATTACAGCTTGAACCGCTCTCCAGCATCACTTCCTGCCACAGATTTACATGGAGGCTTCACTAATGGTGACGCCTCTCAAAGACTCACAAAGGCCAACCACTTTACAGCCAATAGGCAGACAACAGGGGACAAACCACTAGATTCACTGGACCACTTGAGAAGCAACACTCCATCACCCCTTAACCTTTCCTCTACTTCCTCCAAAAACTCTCAGAGTAGCTCTTACACTCCAAACAGCCTCAATTCGGAGGATGCCCACGGGGACACACCACTGGATCTGTCGCTGCCCAAACACATGGCACAGAAGCTTGTCTCCGTGGGAGAGAAACGACCCAGACCCAATGGTTTAATCACTGAGCGCAATGGGGAGGTTTCAGGGCGAGAGCAGCGGTCCGGGCCCTTAGACCTGATCAACATTAAGAAGGAGGTCCTGGGTTCTGATAGTGGAGGGAGCTCTATTCACCAGCTGGAGAAAAGCACCAGTCCCATATTTGGGATTAATCCCTTTGCTAGCGGACCTGTCTACACCTCCCTTCCACCTCACGGAGCGTTTCCTCCACCCACCTTCATGACTCCTGCCCAGGGAACCATCCCAGGTCTCAGGCCCTACCCAGGTCTCGACCCCATGAGCTTCCTGCCTCATATGGCCTATACCTACGCCACCGGGGCAGCCACATTCGCTGAAATGCAGCAGAGGAGAAAGTACCAGCGGAAACACGGTTTCCAGGTAAAAATCATGTACAGTATAGACAATCCAAGGGTAGCCAGCTAGGAGCCACGGAGGGTCAGTATTCCCAGGTTTAAGACTAGTCAGTGTGGAGTCTTTGTTGGATTGAAAACCTGCAGAGTGCTGGCTGTCCATGGCTCATGGTTGGACAGATTTACCAGATAACAGCAAGGACCACAGGTGGCTCGTATTGTCTTGGGCCTTTTGTCATTCAAACAATTACACGGTAGTTGGCAATTAAAAGTCAGCATAAGGTCCATTACTTTTAATGATAATAAAGTTTTGCTCCACATCCCAGAAATGTGATAAAGGGCTTGTTTGTCGGGCTTGGTGCTTAGTGGGTATCTGCATATGTTCTGAACTGAATTTCCCCCCTCTGGGACTAATAAAGGGATTTCTTATCTTATGTTAAAAATATTGACGCACTTTGAACTTTAAGCAATCTATAATTTGATCATTTTGACCCCAGTCAGTGCTCAGGTGGTGAGAGTTAAAGGGTTAACTTGTCGTGCTGTTAGCACTCTGTCAAAGAAAATAATGTATTCTGACTGAAAGCCACAGATCCAGAAGTAATTGCCCTGGTATTGTTTTGCTGGGTGAATAAAGGCCATTTCACTGACCATCAATATATTTATTGGACCACAGGAACTTTCTCTATGAACTGAACTGCTTCAGTTATCTGTGGTTCCACTGGGTGGTCTAAATTTCACCCCAAACCTTCTGATTGAAATGTATTTTTTCATGCATGTGGGTATGAATTTTCCCATGTTTTTATGTACAGTCAGTACAATTTTGAAATTAATGATTCACATCTGCAGTTTGCATGTTTTGTAGAGTCCTCTGAGGGGACATTTCAGATCCAAGCAAGTAGTTTTATTGGCTAATCGTAACAGAACAGTCTGTTACCTAAACTTAAAATGAGTATGAGTATGACCCCGAGTGCCAAAGAAAACGTAAAAGTGCTTGGTTCAATGTAGGACTTGAACACCTCCAAATTCAGAATTTTTGCCCCTTCACTTCTTGTTGATGGACTTGAATAAATCGCGTTGTGCTGAAAAATCCCATTCATGGAAAATGGTAATAAGATTTCCTGAAAACCAATCGTTTGTGCCCCTTCTTGATTTTTGTTGAGAGGGAAGTGGCCAACGCTGCAGAAAAAATGGTCAGTGCTGGCTTTCAGATGATTTGTAAAAAAAGACACTGAAAGTGCAGAAGCAGCAGCTGTGGAGTTCTTGGGAAAGTTCCTGAAATTGAAACTAAAAGATGGGCAAACGTCTGCGTTTTCTTCTTTCTGAGCATAGTTTGGTCTCATGATAAAGCTCTGTCTCCAGCTCACCTACTGCCAGCCCTTATCTGTAAACACCAAGCCCACCCTTCATCCAAAAGCTCCCATATGTCCCCCTTTTTGGAGACTCTCCTGGATGAAGGGGACTTACCCAGGTTGGGCCTTTAAGCCCTGTCCAGACTTGGGATCACGGAGGCGGTGGGGGGGTGTCTCAGAGCACGAGGCCGACAGGTGCGGGATTATTAGGGTACTGAAGCTCTGTGTCTGTCTCAGGGGGAGCTGCTGGACGGGACGGCGGACTATCTGTCAGGCCTGGACGACCTGACAGACAGCGATTCGCTGCTCTCCAGGAAGAAGATTAAGAAGACTGAAAGTGGTATGTACGCGTGTGACTTGTGCGACAAAACATTCCAGAAGACCAGTTCCCTCCTAAGACACAAATATGAGCACACAGGTATATATAACACTTGGACACTTCTTTCTACCCACCCCGATGCCTCCCTTCATTTCTTATGTCCTCACTTTTTTGTTTTACTCCCTCCTTCTGGTTTTGCTCTCTCACGTAGCTCTCCACTCGTAGCTCTTCTTTTCTCTTGCGTTCTCTTTTCTCTTTTGTTCTCTGCAAGCCGTGGCCTTTAACATGTTCCTTTCTTTTCAGCGGGGGGTAGGCAGCCTTTAATATGGAGAGCATTACATAAACATTCAGCCCCCCAAATGTAAGCAGCATTTTCTGCAGCATCTCATTCACACTGTGAGAGGAGGAGGAGGAGGAGGAGGAGCGCATGTTTGCATGAGTGTGTGAAGATCAAAAGGAAATATTAATTACGGCAGAGAGATGGTCCATTTCTTCCATTTTTAAACTGGAGACAAACAACTTATAAAAAACAGCACAGTAAAGGTGAGCCCTGCAGGAAACACTGAGATCCTTATCAAACCATTTGTGACCCCAGGATACGGTTCACCTCTTCTGTATGAGGATGAATCAAACATGTTGGGTGAAATCAGTGTGGAAGCTTCAGTTACTACTTTTTACTTTTTTATATTTTGCCATTTTTCTGCAGGACACTTTTGATCCAGATCAAAATACTAAATTAAATCTTCTACATCTTTGAACACCTGGACAAACAGAAAGTCTCTGAGCGCAGGTGTTTTTCAGAGAAGTTTGGTGCTAAAATCAGTCATCTTACCTGCCTTCCCTCCACCTTCACGTCTTTCACTCAGTTGCATCATCGTCGGCCACCGTGGCTAAAATAATCCTGTGCAGTAAAACCATCAGCAGAGCCTAAACCCACAGAATCTGCTCAGCTGCAGCACAACAGACCCTGTGACCTTTGAAGTTTCTTACATGACCTTCAGGTTCATCGTGTTTCTCTGCATTTTACAGCTTCTGAAGGTAAAATCAGAACAAGTCCTGCTTTAGAGATGCAGGAGCTGCTAGCAGGTGCGGCATTTACAGATGATTGTGTTGCTCTGTTGTCATCATTGACAAATGCCAAACTGATGGTTTCCTGCTGTCAGATCTGAGAGTTTGCTGCTTCTTCGTTGTTAGAAGCTCGTCTATGCAGGAAGTCAGCCCTGCGTGGTTTTTAGTGGACTTTGGTTGATCTTACCTGAGAGTCATCTTTTAAAGACTGAGACCTGGGCTACCTTCATCTCTTTCACACAGTTGCATCACCCTCATGCTTTCCCTCCCACCTCCAACACTTGGAGCAGGAATCCACAGTCTCAGTTATTTCTGCTGCAGTGTGTGTGTGTGTGTGTGTGTGTGTTACAGAATGCCAGCTATGGTGGATGTTACAGACGCTCCAGGTCTATTTATGGCTACGATCTGCCTGCATGCGTGTTGGCGAGGAGTTGTGTGTGTGTGGTGATTGTGCATGTGTGTTGCGGTGAAGCCATGTTTTTGGTGCATGTGTGCGTGGGACGTGTGATTGGACAGCTTTCAGCCTGCCAGTTGGCAGCAGGCTGAAGCATCCTGTTCAGTCAGATGGAAGAAATTTCCACCCGTACAGTTGTAGTAAACCAGCTCTGTGTGTGTGTGTGTGTGTGTGTGTGTGTGTCGGGCACTGTTACGGTTGTTAGGGTTCCTGCTCCTCCTCAGGTTTAAATCTGGAGCTGTGATGTCACTGCAGCTTGTCGCTGGCCACCAAAGGTTCACATTACCTCGTGGCGTCTCAAGCATGTCGCCCCCACCTCACTGTCGTCATGGCAACAGACAGACCCCAAACCTAACGGGGAGAGTTAAAATATTAAAATCATGATTTGAAGGTTTTAATTCAAACTCATTGTGATTTGTTCCACCAGCCAATCAGGCTTCCTCTACAGAAATATCAGCCAATCAGTGGCACGATCTCACGGATCTGCAGCTAATTCCTCTAATTATTGATCGGTTCAGTCACGCCTTTGTCATTTTGTTTCCTTTTTTCTGTTGCCTTGGTAACAGACACATTCAGCCTAGTCTGGATTACTTATTACACTTCTTGCTCAGTTACAGTTGAGTTTGTGGGTCAGATGTGACCCAAACACATCTAACACCCCGTCCCTTAAAGGAGACGTATTGTGCAAAATCCACTTTTTTAGCCCTTAAATACATTTTCTTGTGTACTTTGAGTGTGTAGCAGTGCAGGAAATGTAAATGTATTCTCTCCTGGTGCTGTGTAGATATCTTTATACTTTTGGGGGTCATAATTTTCAGTATGTTCAGTTTTCTCTGTTCACTGTTACGTTTTCTTATCTGTTACGTCACAGTATTTGCTGTGGAGCTGCTAAACAAGCTCATGGACATCAGGCTAACCAATCTTGTGAATCCTCCATTTCTTTCTTTTCTAGCTGTGATTTTGTAGTTAAGTTCAGTTATGCCAAAGTTGCACGAAGACAAGTCAAAATGTTCGGTTGTTGGGTGTATTAACCCACACGATTCATTACATCGCCCCCCGGCATCAGAGCCCCTTTGAAGTGCCTGGTTACATTTTATTTTCCTCAGAAATGTCCTCACATCAGTGGGAAAAGTCCTCCTTGTTTGCTGGCGGTAGCTAATTGTATTGCTGCTATCAAACTACAAAAATGGCCAAACGGGGTGGAGTGGAACGTTCTGTGACCTGGAGGGGGGCGGGGCCTGAAATGTCTCATTCACATTTAAAGAGACCGCACCAAAACCAGCTGCTCTGAGCCTCAGAACAGGTGTAACAGAGGGGTCTGTGGAGCTCCAATAACGAGGAATTCCGACCAAAGCACTGCATCTCTATTTTATAGAGACCAGAAGGGAATGCTTTATATATGAAAAGGAAGGATTTAAAAGCAGGATACGTGTCGTTTAAGGTGGAGCTCTGCCAGACTTCACACAGGCCATTCAAACTTCAGAATGCTTGCTTCAAAATTAAGTAAAAATATTTCCTAACTTTAAATAAGAGAAGGTTTTCCTTAAAGTGACACACAATTAATAAATGAACTGATTAATTTTAGGGGTTCAGATACAGGAATCAAAATGAAGAAATCAGAAAATATTTGCGGAGTTTATAGATCTTTTTGGGGTTTTTAGGTCTTTGTAGATCTTTGTGGGGTTTGTAGGTCTTTGTAGATCTTTGTGGGGTTTGTAGGTCTTTGTAGATCTTCGTGGGGTTTGTAGGTCTCCGTGGGGTTTGTAGGTTTTTGTAGCTCTTCGCGGGGTCTGTACGTCTTCGTTGGGTTTGTAGGTCTCCATTGGGTTTGTAGGTCTCCGTGGGGTTTGTAGGTCTTTGTAACTCTTCACGGGGTCTGTACATCTTTGTGGGGTTTGTAGGTCTCCGTGGGGTTTGTAGCTCTTCGTAGATCTTCGTGGGGTTTGTGGGTCTTTGTAGCTCTTCGTGCAGTTTGTAGCTGTTGATGTCGTTGTCTGTTTTGTCATGACTCACGTTGAAGCTCTAGTGTGTTTCCATCTTGACAGTTTCCTGCTGTCCGTTGTGTCTCTGCAGGTAAACGCCCACATCAGTGTCAGATTTGCAAGAAGGCCTTCAAACACAAGCACCACCTGATCGAGCACTCACGCCTGCACTCTGGAGAGAAACCCTACCAGTGCGACAAGTGTGGCAAGCGCTTCTCACACTCGGGCTCATACTCGCAGCATATGAACCACCGCTACTCCTACTGCAAGAGGGAGGCCGAGGAGCGTGAGGCGGCTGAGAGGGAGGCCAGGGACAAGGGAGGCAGAGGTGAAGGAGGAGGCATGGTGGTTGGAGGGCTGGAGCCCACCGAAGTGCTGATGACGAGGGCCTACCTTCAGGGGCTGGGGCCCCTCGGCTACTCGGACCCTGAGGACCAGCAGGAGGATGGTGGCGGTACAATCCTGAGGGTCAGCAGTGAGGGAGGACGAGGAGGACGGGAAGAAAAGGAAGTGGACAGCAAGACGTATGAGGAGGTGACAGACAGGCAGAAGGCAAGTTTTAGGAAAGAAGAGGAGGAGGTCAACAGCAGGAGCCAGATGGACTTGATGAGGGATGAGGAGGGTAAAGACTCGATCCAGCTGATGGACGAGAGTTCACGAGAAGGGAAAACAGACGGCAAATCAGACCAGGAGGACTGATCAGGAAAAACAAAAGATTTGGGATGCTGGCTTGATTCAGTGTCTGCTTCATGAGGGGCTGAAAGGAAAGATGAGGGCTGGAGGGGGACAGTGTTCATCTTCTCACACCAAATTAGTGTTTACTTCAGACTTCCTGCAGAGATTTATGGTCCTAACGGGTCACAGAGGTGTTTATGGTCTGATTCAGCACTTAATACAAGCCTCGTTCACATTCAGCTGAATGCCTGAAAACAGAAATGATTCTTTGATGGCGCCCACGTGGAGCTAATTCAGCATTAACAAACGACGAAGAAAAACTTGTGCTCTCCGTTTCATCAGGTTTAGTCTGATTATTTTCTTCAAAAGTGTTTATTGACAGTGTGCATTTTTACTTTTTAAGTCCAGTTGTAACCTTGCTCAGATCCTCGGTGCTGCCAGATAAAGAGGTTAGCTAAAACCTACTTTAAAACTTGCTAAATGTCACAAGATGAAGTCTCAGTCTATAATTAGCTTAGCGAGAGTACGTCTGTCCTGCTCACTGTGCTGATACATAAAGAACAAATGAAGATGTTCTCAGTTTGTGTTGTCAAACATCACAAAGATCAGGAAACAGTTTCAGTATGACTGATGTAAACCTGCCGTGAGCTCCGCAGTGATCTGCGTCAGCACAGCACTTCTAAAAATACTATGTGTAATCTGGGAGTACTTAAGATTTCTGGACATGAACAGAAGTCTTTCCAGGTTTAAAGTTGGAAACAGTCAGAAGCTTGAGGCAGTGAGTCGTTGCTCTGGTTTTCGTACCCAAACTACTCGGTAGGTTTTGGCAGGTTTCTGGGTTGGCAGGGTGCTGGGTACCTGCAGGGGACGTTCAAAATGAAAAAGAAATCCTTTCAAAATCGCGTTGACCGTAAATAAAAGGAGCTATTCAGAGACATTTTTATGATTTGCCGTTAGGCTGGGCTGATGTAGCAACACTGCAGGTCCTTCGCGTGGATTGTGGATCAGCTGGGCAGGATTCTGTTCCCATACAACTCGAGTGAATTCTCTATTATTTTTGAGGAATAGTTTACAAATTGAACAAAGCGTGGGGGGGATAACGACTCATCTTCACCCTGTGATTTTATTTTATTTTTTTAACTACTTAATGAGTGATGTTTGGATTAAAATACACCCAAACAGAAGCTTCTCCTACATTATTTGCAGTTGGATATAAAGAAGTATTTTTAGCTAAAAACATAATCCAAGAGAAGATATGTTTAGCATCTTCAGCGTTTACTGGAGACATGACCAACAACCTTGGCAATGCTGAGAATGGAGGGCTCGGGCGAAGGTGGAGTTCCCTGACCAAATGATTGGCTCCTTTGGAGGATTTGATGGTGTAACATCATTAAGGATCCCTATTTGACTTTGCTAGCTTATCTTGTTTTTAATCACCAGGACACCTGCACACATATTTAGAAGAGACGCAGTTTCAGACCAGTGGGAGGTTTTATCGCCATTAAAATGATGTTAGAAGCATCATTTTGAATGAGATAAATTTTTTGAGGCCAAATGTATGGACTCGCAGCCTGAACCTGATGATTCAAAGGTCATGAGTGTTTCATTCATGATCATAGCAAAAACAGTACTTTCCAAAAACAAGGGAAACACATGAAGTTTGGTTTGATGAGTCATAATGGGGGGGGGGGGGGGACGGGG
>VUQK01039882.1:11841-26182 GCA_015106715.1 Bujurquina vittata
TGATGAAAAAGGGGGGGGGGGGGTCACAGGAAGTCTAAATAACACTGGGGATGTATTACTATTATTATTATTATTATTATTATTATTGTTATCAGTGTTAATGTTTAACTTTTAAACCATTTCTACACCCCATATAACCTTCGTTAGTCCTCGAGCAGAGACGCGACCCGATGAGCGTCCCCGCCATGAAGCCAGGTGGGATTGTTTAAAAATCCACATTATGCAAAAAAAGTAAAGAAAAGAAGCAGATGTAATAATGATTATCATTATAATGACACGAGGAGAAGCTGTTTTTAATGTACAGTATTATAAAGGCCTAAAAGCTGTGTGGTGCTATAATGTTCTTAACTTCTGGTGTCTCGTGTTTGATCCCCAATTTCAGGAAATTGCACTCAACTCCCTGAATCACTACAAAATAAAAGAAAAAAAAGAAAAAGAGGGAATACAGCCTCAAACACCCAGCCACTTCCTGTCAGTGTTATTGTCGTATTTTGTCTCCTTTTACTGTGATATTTTTTTATCCGACTGTATTCTTTTGCCAACTAACCACACGACTTTGGGCCTCCTGTTTTGTTTTTGTTTTTCTTAGTTTTTTTTGTTTATTTTTTTTTATGTGAAGGAAAAGTTAAACCTGTGTGATTGTCAAAATAAAATGTGGAGTCTTAAAGTGCAGAGGAAATGAAAAAGAGAGGACAGAGCCTTTTGAGTGTGTTGAATTTTTCTCCAGAGAAAGCCTTATTATATGCAAACCTTTCACCTGTGCCATCCCTGTACAGTGTCACTTGTCCTCTGCTTCAGTATTACAGTATCTCACCTGTTTGTCAGTGTTAGCGTAGCGACGCGGCAGTTTCTTAGTTTACAGATGTTTGTGCAATTTTCTCTGTATTTCTGTTCACCACAGTATTTCTGTCAGTATTACTTTTGTTTTTGAGAATTTACCATTTTATTTATGTGACTCATTTTATATTTCCTAATTTTATTTATTTCATACTGTAGTGTACAGTATTGGAGTTCCTCACAAATAGATATATTTTAGTTAAATGATTGGAGCAAAAACCTGAACAGATGATATTTGGAGCTTTTTTTGTTCTTTTATTTGAAACTACTGGAAATTCTAAATTCGGGGAACTTTTGATACAAAGCTTATTGTGAAAACACTGTATTTTTTAAAAAAAATCCACTTTATTCATCCCACTGAAGAGGTGACAAAGGACTGATGAAGATGATGAAGGAATTCCTGAAATGTTTGAAGTATTATTATTTTTAATTTTTAATTTCCATGCTCGAATAAATGTAGCCAAATTAAATTTTAATAAAGCTGTGTTATTCTTCTTGTAGCACCCGTGTCTGATTCATTAACACTGCAGCGATGAAGACGAGCTCCGCTTTTAGCTTCCTCATGTTACCGTCACATTTCTGCCCGCTCACATCATCGCTTGGTTCAGACAGGAAGCTCCTCACAAACACTTATGATCCATATTCTTGACTAAAGACGTCATGTTTGATTTAAAACAGGCTTTCGCTTCTGGACCGTGAGCTGAGGGAACTCCTGTTTCAGCAGCTTAATCACAGCCTGACGAATCAAAATGTCAAACAAGAAGGCAGCTCACACTGTGGATGTATCAATGCAGGTCTGCACGATTCGACTTTTTTCACTCAGGTTGGTTCAGTTTAGGTTGTAATAAATGGGTTCACCACATTAAAACGTTCTCAGTTTTCTGCTTCACCAAAGTGATGAATCCCACACGCAGAAGAAAAGGAGCATCAGCGTGATCACAGAGAAACCTTCTGGATGCTGTTTTCAGGAGGCGCAGCAGCTTCCTGAAGTCTGATGGGATTTATGGATTTTATTTTACTAGCATATTTACGCCCAGCTGCAGAGGTAGAAGATCTTTGAAGACCCCAACAGACCCACGAACAGTCCAAACGGACATGCAGCTGCCATTTTAAATGATTTACCTGAAAATCATTTTACTGTTAATAATGAACTGATGATTTATAATGCTCAGATTATTAACAATGTTGGGATAATTTATGTCCTCAATGCAGTAGAAATTGTATGATTGGCAGTGTCATGGTGATTAAAATCTATTTGTAATAAAGGTTTTATTATTGATCAGTGCTCCTGATATTTCTGCATAGCCGGTAAACAAACAGTGAAAATACAACAAAACCTCTTTGCCTGTAGAAAAAGCTCTGAATCTGTCCAACAGACTCTAAAATTTAATTTAACCCAAACCATGACTGGTCCTAAAAAATGAATCCTTCCTAAACATCAGCAAACAGCTGGAGAAACAGACTCCCACACTGATTCCCACACCTCCATCCCGATGTGATCACAGATGCTCTGCAGCAGGTCATACAGACGAGGACAAGACTTCCATTAAAGAAAGAAAAACCCACGTTTAAATCACCTGAAACTGACACGGTTAATAATAAATATACCTGCGAGCAGCTTCGGGGGGGCAAGCGGCGTTGAGGGGGCCGAGCGGCGTCAGGGGGGCCGAGAGGCGCCGAGGGGGGCGAGCGGCGTCGAGGGGGCCGAACGGCATCAGGGGGGCCGAGCGGGGAGATACAAAAGTTGCTAGGAAGCAAGAGTAGCAAGGAAGAGGTGTGAAGACGTGCCATCAAGTTGTATTGTAAAACACACTTCTGTTATTCTATTGAACCACAATTCAAAAGATTAGATTAGATCTTTATTGTCATTGTTACTAGAACAACGAAATTAAAAATGCCACCAGTCAGTGCCTACACATTAGAAAACAAACAAATAAATAAATAATTTTAAAAAATGAATGGCTATTGTAAAACCTTGCACACAAAAAAAAGGTAAATAAATAAATAAACAAACAAACAAACAGCATTCTCATATTTCCACGACCCTCTGGAGAACTTTCCTTTGAGCGGCAGTGCTGCTGTTGTACCATACACAGATACAGTATGTCAGTATGCACTCTATGGAGCACTTGTAGAAGGATACCAGCAGGTTTTGTTTGATATTGTTCTTCTTGAGAGCAATGTTTGATTTACACTAGTTTGTTTGCAGTAATTTTGTATTAACAATGACTCATTATGAGCAGTCATAATAAATAATTCATAATATTATGAATCAGTATGATCATTTTCAGGTACTTCAGTGACCATTGTGGGTTTTTTCTTCTTTAACGAAGGGCACCAACAGTTTTCTCCGGGTCTGAAGAACAACACTGTGCCGGCTTTATTAGGCAGAGTTTGCTTTACTGAAATACCTTCATCAAACACAGAAACACTGGAGCCATTGTTGATCTGCTCGTCCCTCCCGTCAATGAAATAAAACACTTCACCTGCTCAGATGTTTACAGCAGGTAAAGCCTCGAAGCTTCAGGTGGGCCCTATAACATTTATTCACATATTCAGTGTAAAGGTTTATGTGCTGTTTTTAAATGCTGCACTTTGATAACTTTACAGATCACAAGTTTGTCTCTCTGTATAGATAGATAGATACTTTTTTAATCCCAAAGAAAATTAGGCATCTGGAAGTCCCACGGGATCTTAGCTCGGTCATTCTCTACCACCCCTGTATCCCGTTTTGACCTTTGGACTTCCAGGTCATACTCGGCACAGATGTTCCTGTGTAGTATACCATGTATGCCCCGCCTGCTAGTATGTTGCACCCTGCTGTTATGTGCTGGATTGTCTCACTATCCAGGTTAGTGGTTCTGATACTCATTAGTCCTTAGCCTCCTTGGTTCTGCTTAGCGTACTGTCTCAGGGTGCTTTGGGGTGAAACCCTGCATGCATGGTACGACCTTTCTTGTTTTACGGGCAGTGGCTTCTATCTCCTCCTTTGGCCAGCTTATTATCCCAGCAAGGTATCTGATGACTGGCAGGGAATAGGTGTTGATAGCCTGGATCTTGTTCTTCCCATTCAGCTGACTGTTCAGGACTTCCTCTCTGCAGGTACTTGGCAGTTGCATTTTTATTTTATTCAGTTTTATTTTTGGTTTAATGCTTAGCACTGTGTAATCTTTAGGACACACATGAACATCAACAGGGAGAAACATACAGAAAAACAAACTCCAAACCCAATAAAGTCTATAATAAAATCTACAGTAAAGTTCAGCGTCAGTGCAGTAGCTGAGCAACAGCAAATGTTTGACAAAAACAAACTGAACTCTTTGAAGGAGTCAAAGCTCAAATCCAGCTCCTGATGTTCTCCACCTGAAGCTGGTCAGAGCTGCTCAGAAAGCTAGCTTGTCTTTTAACTAAAATAATGAAAACGAAGATAATTTTATTTATAAAATCACTTAGTTTTGTAAACCCACAATATAGTTTTGGTTATCGTTTTTTTCCTTTTAATTATCTTTATTTATTTCAGTTAATGAAAATATTTTTTGTTCAATTTCAGTTTTCGTTATTTCGTTCGTTTTCGTAAGTGATAACAACCTGGTCTGTACAACAGTAAAGGCCTTTTCACACCGAACGCGTAAATTCCGTGCGAATGTTTCGAGCGTTAAAAATATTTTTCGGACCCGCCTGTTCTTAATGCAGCCGTTCACACAGGACAATTTTGCCGCATTTATTTTTTCGGATCAAGTTTGATTTTTCTGACTTTCGCAAGCGAACAAACAGATTTGACCAATCAGAGCGCTGCATTAGTAAGCTCATAGATCAAAACGCACACAGACACTGAATATACAGTGATGTGGGAACAGTAAAATCGTACTATTTATCACAGACACACAGCTGATAATATACTGATAATATTCCCTGCCTCCTCACATGTGATCCCAACTCTGCCAACCAGAGCTCAAACTGTCCCACTTATATCATGAAATATGCACGATCGTGGCCGTAATGCAGCTTCATCTCCAGTATCAAACCATGAAACTCTCCCTGCTGCTGTTTTTTATGAGTCGGGTGAACCCTTCTCAAGCCTCATTATATCATCGCTTGATGCCGACTTCGTTTCTTTCACCGTGTGTTTTATGAGTACGATTTTGAGAGGCTACATACATAAAGAAATATATACTTTCCCCTAATAAACACAGAGTTGTCTCTGTGCGTGCTTTAAGCGTCTTTAAACTGCAGTTTTTAGCTCTGAGTTTAAATCCGTTTAAATGGATTGCAATGTTAAAACTGGACATTTCCGTTCAGAAGAAAAGGCGGAAAACCAGTCGGCCGCGCGGCCTGGATACGGAAGCGACGTGATGACGTCAAGCCGTGCGTGTGCTCCTGTAAGCTGGGAGATGCAGTCAGAGGTAAGTGTCCCGCTGTCCGTGACTTTGCGCAACCGCGTCCCCGTTGGAAACAGCTCGGCGGGTGCTCCGGTCCTCCAGCTGGCTGTCATCGGCGGGGAGAGGGGAGGCGAGCGGCGTTTTTGTCTAGGGCGAGAGCTAGCTATTAGTGGCTCACTGTTAGCCGCTAACAGCTAGCTGAGCCCCTCGGTGTGTTTGGCTGACAGAGCTAAACAGACAGCAGGACTGAGAGTGTTTAGGGGGTCACAAGCCTGGACACAGTGCTGCACCAGGAGGTAGACGCAGCCCAGCCCGTGTATTTAAGTTCCCCACAAACATTGCAGCGATGCTCTGACACACACTGACAGCACACAATAGAATAGGATGCCTTTATTCAAGACTTTATTTACAATTTATTGTCATTATACAGGATGTACAATGAGATTGGAGACGGGGTTTCTTACTGAGAGAACAGCAGTAGGTGGTCAGAATGATCAGCTAGGTTACTGTGAACGAGGAGCGGTATGAGAACGGGGCAATCTGAGTTGGACTTATTAGGTCACTGACTGGACTCCAGACTTCAGGTCTGTGTGACCTCTATGAAGAAATCCATATTTAGACAAGAATATCTCAAAAACTGTCAAAGATCAAATGCTGAACCTGTCGCCGGCCTCTCAGAGCATCAGAATGATTGGGATCTGCAGCCTGGGACTGTCAAATTTCAGGGTCGCTCAGTCAACACAGGAATCACAATCCAGACTGCACACACTCAAGCAAAACTTAACTATTACACTGCACAAGCCTAGAGACAGTCTCTGAATGGAACAATGAACGAACACACACAGAGAACATGTAGAAAACTTTCCGCCACAGAAATGAAGAAAAATTCAGTTTTATTCAGTTTTCGTGCTGGATTCAGCGTTCTTTCTTTACTCAGCATCATTGTCAAATTCAACTGCATTCCTTTTTTTTTTCTTATCCATGTTGTGTTTTGAATTTGTTCATGTTTTAATGAAGCGACACTCGTGTTGTGATGTTGTCTCCAGGCTGTATTAATGTTGATGCTATGAAAGGCCAGTGGTACTTACCACATATTCATGTCTAAATTTCAAAGTGCCGCAAAAGGCCTGAAGGTGGGTGGGCCATTTTAAAAAGTATGACTGACATTTTCAGAAGTCATTATAAATGTCCGAATTTTGGACCAAGAAATTTTCGGACACATCAGAAGAGGTTGAGCAGAAGAGGTGCTGATAGGAGATGGAGCTGGTTCATTGGATCAGACCTTAAATGAAGCCGGTGACTTTCGATACTGCTCTTCTTCATTTATCAGCATGGTTAGATTTACATGTGCAGTAAAATTAGTGCCGTGAACGCTGAGCTGAGAGCGGCCGTGGATCAGGGAAGGTGTCAGTGTGAAGTCCTTTGTGGAGATCCTCAGGTTTCTGTCACCTCACTAAATGCAGAGTCACTGAGCTGAGCCGGAAAAACCTGACAGCAATGTTTACTGTGTGCACAGTAGGGCTGCAACTAATGACTATTTTGATAGTCGATTAGTCATCGACTATTGAAACGATTAGTCGACTAATCGGATTATGAATCCCATAATTAAGAAATGACACTTATTTAGCTATCAGCTTTTACATTTAGCGTAAGATTGTTTAAAGTGCATACATGTCGAGTCTCCCGTTTTGGCCGGGAAACTCCCGTATTTTACCCCTCTGTCCAGCCGTCCTCGCGTATTATTTTCACGTATATTTCACCGTATTTTAATAGAATAATTTTGAAAAGTTTTTCCTGCAGCTCCAAAGTGAATTCCGTCACTAGTCTAGTGTACTGTAGACAGCGGGAACAAACCCGAAAAATAACTGGACCTCGGCTGGGCTCAGGGTTGCCAATTTAGCGGATTTTCAAACCTTTTTTTTCCCCAAAAAACTGACAACGGAATCATCCGCTGTCGCCACGTTCAGCGCTCGATGCATGAGGAGTGACGTCGTTTGCTCTCCATTCATTTAATTTCTCATCGCACAAGTTCTTTAGGAAATGAATGGAGAGCAAGCGACGTCGCTCCCCCTGTGTTGAGCACCTTTTATATACATAAAGCCTTCTTAACGATTCCTGCAGACTGCATAAAGGCAGGACAGGAAGCTGCCTCAGAGTTCAGGCTGAGCTGAAGAATAAAGGTCACACCAAACGGTGACTTTAAAGCTTGTTAGAACTGTACACACTTTGTTTTTGCCTTATTTGCTGTCTTTGTACATTTCTCTAAATCACTGCACATATTTACTGCAAAATATGAAGAAATGAGGGGTGGCTCAAGACTTTTGCACAGTACTGTATGACGATGAGAGTTTAGGTTTTAATAATCAGAAGAAACATTAAGAACACCTGAATTTGTTCTCTTGTTTCCTGCAGTGCAGTTAAAGTTTTAAGCCAGGGCCCTGATCTCATCAGGAGTGCACGTGCTTATTCTGCATTTGAAGACCATAGAGCCGGGGTTCCCAAACTTGCAGCCCGTGGGACATTTCTGGCCACGCCCCCTACGTCCGGTCCGCGAATTATGTCAAAAATAACATACAATTTGGCCCTTAGTTAAAGTTACTTTTTTTGACATTTTGCTTAACCCTCTGGATTGGAGGGGACGGCGAAAAGTCAAAAGGGCCAAATTGCTGTGGAACTGCTAAATACGGTCATGGACTTTCTTGTAAATCCTCCATTTTCTTTCTTACAGAGATTTTGTAGTCAGTAAGGCCAAAGTTGTAAGTAAAGTCAAAATGCTCAGTTGTTGAATGGAGAACTACAGACCAGAACCTTTATCTAACCCCAACCCTAATCCCACTGACAGCCACAGGTCCTGAGTGGGTTCTCCATCCTACACATATGGACTTCACAGGCCTTCAGAGATCTCACAGAGACCTGATGACACTCCTGTGAACAGGAGAAGAATCAGTAGGTCATCTGCTGAGAAATTACCTTCAGCTCAGAGAAATCAGAATGCTCTCTCTTCAGGAACAAACACCCAGAAAGTGCTGAAGCACCTCAATGTGGCGTCCCTGCAGAAACAGTTGTGTCACAGATGTGTTGGAGGCCCGGGTGTCGTGTCAGGAACAGTCAGAGTGAAACCAGCAGCTCGAAGTCAGAGGGACGCTGCTGCTGACTCATTCCACGAGATTACAGGCTGCAGCTCAGAGATCTTCCCTGAGGGGACTCGGCTCCTCGGGTTGTCCCGGCTCCACGTCGGTCCTCCGTCCGCCCGAGTCCGGCAGCTGCTGCAGTGACGGGTCTGACCGCTGTCCTTGTGTGCTGAGGTCATCGAGGCTCTGCCTACGCCGCCTGCCGCAGGCACAGGTTTCCAGAGATTCCACGGTAGTACTGTTTCCATCCTGACTCAGGCGGCGAGCAGCTGCTGGGGGGATTCCCTGTGGGGAACGCCGCTCACATTAACCCTTTGTTTCATGTGTGTCGGCAGCTTCCAGGCTCAGTGGGGGAGGAAAGGTGTTTAGGTGAGATGAGTGTGAGCTGGAATCCCCCGCCGGCTGCAAGGTAGAACCATCCAGCTCACTTCAACTGATGCGCTTCCTGTCACCGACACCACTGCTCGTCCACGCCGTCCGGTGCTCTGCCCTCCTTTAACAGCCCCGCGCGTCCTACTTCAGGACCTCGGAGCTCGTTTTAGTTTGACGCTTTCCTTCTCAGTCAGTAATCCATCTGTGATGATCAGGAGCAGAGGCCTCTCTGGTTTCCCCGTTCAGTTCATTATTATGATATTTATTCCTCCATTCTCCCCTCTGATCTGCACCACAGACCTGATTTTATTTCCTACTGATTCAAACACTTATTGTGTCTCAGAACACAGCGCTGTGTGGAACTTCATGTCTCTGACTTTTACCACCAGAATATAGTTTTACATACTGAATAATGTATTCATTTTAACAGCACCTAGAATATTTGTGTCATAGAGTCATAGAGTCATAGAGCTGAGTCATAGAAACACAGGAATCAGAGATTATTTACATATGAAAAAAATCGAATTAATCTACTGCAGACTGCTTTAACAACACAGAGTGTGTCTGAGGCTTTTACTGTGAAATATTCAGAAATATGAATCCTCAGGAAATGTTTGATCACAGCGGCTCTCGTCAGAGGTTTGTGAGGAACAATGAACTGTTTTCGGCAGGTTTTCTTCATTTTTTGGTCATTTTTAAATAGTTTGTTAATCTTTTCCATTTTAAATGTGTGCACTCATTATTGTTTAAACATTACTGATAATTTTATATCATAATAAAAAGCAGACATAAACTTTCCTTGAAAACAAATAAAATGAGAGCATCAGATTCGAACCCTGGACCTTGTTTCTGCGAGGCCCTGCTGCCGTACTCAGATCCTTGTTCCAGCTGTTTATGCAGATGGATTTATTAAAATCAGAGATTAGAAACTAGTTTCAGCTGCTGGCTCGGGGCCTGCTGAAGGCCCAGTGTGGGCTCAGTGGGACAAAAACAAACTTTATTCCTCAAACTTTGTTTTTATTAATAAAGGTTTCAGCTGTAATCATGAAAATCATTAAGCTTTCCTTATAACAGAAAGCTAATGAACGGCTCATGATTCAGATCAATAATGAGTCTGATGACGAGAGGAGGGGGTGGCTCTGAAAGCTTTTAATGGTGAAAGTGTGGCCAGAGGCCCCGGCATGCCCGTCACAGGGAGCCCGGTGTCCCGCTCAGTTTCAGGTTAGTGTGAGTGAAAGGTTTCTTCTACTGATCAGCTTCTCGACACAGAGCGAGGAAACGTGTGGAAAGTTCAGAGAAGTTAAGGACGGAAAAAGACGAAGGTGAAGCTCTTTAACATCGTTCCTGTGTGACGGTAAACATGGAAAAACTGATTATTGTCTGATTTCTAAATGAATCACTCGTTAAATGGGACTAATAAGTAAAGAGGAAGCAGCGAGGAGGTTTCTGCTGGGTTTGTGGGTCCCGGGTCTCAGACCGGCTCCTCTGGGTTGAAGGTCGGAGCGTCCTCGCACACGTTTGCATGTCTCACTGTATTAGGCAGGAAGTAGCTTTCAGAATAATGGCTGACATTGTGCTCAGATTTGTCTGCATTAAATCGGCTCATTTGGCCGTGGCGATTGGAGCGGCGTGCCCAGCGATATGGGCTGATTGAGCGTGTGCGGGCGCCGCTGAGTGCTTTGTGGGCAGCTAATGGAGGCAGACTGGAAATCACTGGGAGGGGATTCAGAGGAAGGACAGAGTTGCTGCTGCTCCGTAAACTCCATAATGGACTCTATCAGCACACATTGTGCTCACAGATGAGCTGCAACAATGAATCCAGGCTGCAGCCGGTGCAGGATGAGCCACCGCCTGCAAACACTGATTACTCTGAGCTCAGGGTGGAGCTGCTGTAGGCTGCAGTTTAATCACACCAATAACGCTGCCATTTCCTGATTTTAAAATGAGGCGTTTCTAGGTCAATATTTGTGCTTCAGTTCAGGCTGAAACATCTGGATAGCTGCAGCACATCAGGACAGACGGAGGAGCTCCGGACTAGTTGTTATCAGCAGGATTAGTGGAAAACTTTGGGCTCGATCAGGAATTTCCAGAGCGATTCTGTGTTGTAAGGCATTTGATGTAATATCTCCATTAATAATCAGACAGAAGAAGCTGGAGAGAACCTCAGACTGATCCAGGTCCAGGAGCAGGTGACTGTACAGAACTTCTTTCACCTGATCAGTGTGATCCATGTGATCAATGGGCCTCATGCAAAAACATCAGTGCGATTGCTTCGTACAATCATCCTGTCTGTACGCAGAGCTGCGTCAGCCCATGTGTGGCAGCAATAATCATAATGATAATGAGTCATTTACAGCTTTCTAAACAGCGAGCATCAGTCCCAGAATATCAATAAATAAATGACATGTCTATAAAACATAGAGGGTTATTACAATGTGAGTCTGTTCAGATATGAGTGTGTGTCAGCTGTAAGGTTTGGATGTATTAATTTAAACAGCCTCAGCTCAGGCTGTGTTAATGTGAGCTCCTCAGTAAATATCATTTCAGATTGCAGACTAATGTGAGCCACTCCTCAGTCACCTGTAGCAGACTCACCTGTGTGAACGGTCTCTGTCTGCTGGGAGATTTCAGAAAGTCAGAGAGCTCCTAAATCTGTGTGTTCTGTCTTTGCCGGGCAAAGCTCGTGAAATTAAAATGTAAATGAAGATGTTTGAGCCTCAGAATCAGCCTGAGGCTGTTTTGGTTCAGTTGTTTATTCAGACTGAGACAGCAGCATGACACACCTGAGCTCCTGGATCATCATCATTACTACAACTTTAGTGACATAAACAAAAAGTGAAAGCATTTTCATCTAAACAGAAATACACACCTGACTCTAAACACCCAGGCTGAAGGGGGTGGAGCTTGTTTCAGCTGTGGCACACCTGGACACCTGCACTGATTCACCTTTTCTACTCCCCCCTTGGACGCTTTTTTAAGTTTGAGTCTGAGTCATAAACTGCTGGGACAGCCAGGTGAACATATTGTCTTATATGGAGAAATGTGGGCGTGGCAGACAGAGTACACACCTGCCGGTGTACAATAACCCTGACTGACTAACATTCAGGTGCTTCATGAATCCAAGGTGTGTTATTGTGCTTGAAGGCACAGACATTCTCTTCACATAAGTGACCGAGTGCACCTGTGAGTAACTGCTCTCTCCTCCCTCCCAGGTGATTGTGCCTTCCACTGTTCTTCTGGTGGAGGCGTTTTACGGTGGCTCTCACAAACAACTCATCGAGCTCCTCAAGGAAAACATCAATGGCTGCTCCGTCTTCACGCTGCCTGCCAAGAAATGGCACTGGAGGGCGAGAACGGCAGCGCTCTACTTCAGCCAGACCATCCCTGCCTGTCCGTCATACAGGTTATACCTACACAGTTGCCATTAGACAGACTAGAGCCTTATCCTCATTGTAGTTTCTGTATTTAAAATGTGCATCAGGGAACCTTATCATGTAGTGTAGCATCACCCAGCAGCTCCTCCAAGCCTCTTTAACACTAAGCAACACTGGTCCATTAATCACATCACCGCATAAGCAGCTCACAGCACAGACGCCAATACAAACGCCCCATGAGGACAGATACTGAGGCTTCACAGGATTTATATGGAGACAGAGCCCACGCTAAGGTTAGCCAGCTAGCTGCTAACAGAAGTCAAAACGAAACTACAGTTAGCATAAAAATAAACCAAACTGCACTCAGGCACTGATAACTGATACTGAGTTTTGCATCAGCTGTGAGCCTGTGAATGCTGAACAGTGGAAGAGTGAGGCCAAAGGCCTGGGAAACTCCATTAGTAAATTTGATGACTCAGATTAGTAATTTATCATCAGGCTGCGGTCCCGGCGTTGGTAAAAGTAGGTAATGCTGGAAATTTAAGCTATGTCACAGTTAAAAGTCAAAAACAGCAGAGGAGCGCAGACAGAGCCCTGAGGAACTCCATTTTGTCAGAGGATGTAGAGACCTCGTTAATCAACAAGCTAAGATTAGCCAGTTGGATTAGTTTGTCGCGGTGTAATGTTTACTGAGGGATGGAGTAATAACCAGCTAGTTGGGATGACCTGGCTTTACTTGGGTTAAAGTGGGATTTGGCAGGTGGAGGAACCTTAGGTTCCGGTGTCGCTGTGCAAAAAAGTCAGCTTAGAAATATGTCACATGATACAGTGCTCTCTATAAACTCTAAACGGAATGAGGACGTTACATGTAAGTTACATTTAAATCACTCCATCGGTCTCACATTAACTGTTTTCTGTCCCCGTGAACGCAGCAGCACCTTCAGCTCTGACACACACTGAGGCAAACTTCACTCCCAGTTTGTGTGTTTGCTGATACAACGTGTGCTCTTTGAAATTACCTGCCACTTAGAAAAATGTTACCTGCAGTCTTGATGCTCACTCCTCTTCATTTTTATTTATTTTGCATTTCCAGGATTCCCACATTTTTTTTCAAACTTTAAAGATTAGTTTTATCAAAATCAGATATAATAACAACCAAACAAACAAACAAGAAAAATAAATGGGTCACACAGTGTAACCTATCAGAAACTTCTACATAGACCCCCACACCCCCATGCCCATATTTACATTAATTTTAACTTTATTTATATAACGCCAAATCACAACAAACCTCAAGGTGGTTTATATTGTAGGTGAAGACCCTACAGTAATACAGAGAAAATCCAACAATCAAAACAACCTCCTATGAGCAAGCACTTAGTGACAGTGGGAAGGAAAAACTCCCTTTTAACGGGAAGAAACCTCCAGCAGAACCAGGCTCAAGGAGGGGCAGTCATCTGCTGAGACCGGTTGGGGCTGAGGGGAGAGAGAGAGAGGACAAAAGATGCACTGTAGAGGAGAGACAGAGATTAATAATAACTAATGATTAAATACAGAGTGGGGTATAAATAGAGTAAAAAGAGGTGAATATAAAGAAACACTCAGAGCATCATGGGAACTCCCCCAGCAGTCTAAGGCCTATAGCAGCATAACAAGGGAGGGTTCAGGGTCACCAGATCCAGCCCTAACTATAAGCTCTATCATAAAGGAAAGTTTTAAACGTAATCTTAAAAATAGAGAGGGTGTCTGTCTCCTGAATCCAAACTGGGAGCTGGTTCCACAGAAAAGGGGCCTGAAAGCTGAAGGCTCTGCCTCCCATTCTACTCTTTAGTATCCTAGGAAACACAAATAAGTCAGCAGTCTGAGAGTGAAGTGCTCTATTGGGGTGATACAGTATTATGAGGTCTTTAAGGCTACGTTCACACTGCAGCATGAAGTGACACAATTCCGATTTTTTGAGAAATCCGATTTTTTTTGCGTGTTTGTTCACATTTCCAAATATATACGACTTGGATGTGATCTGTGTGTGAACTGCAGCCGAACCTGAAAGTGTCCCGCATGCGCAGTAGAGGACGCAATTACGTCACACGTAGCGAGCGTTCTCAATGTTTGCGGAAGTAAGCTTGTTTTTTTGTTTTTTTTTTTTATTTAGTACTTTTGTTGAACAAATCTCCAAGCAATAGCGAATATAAGCTTGTTTTCCTTCACGCGTCCCTGTAACACGGGACGCAAAATAGTGACGTTTGTC
>VUQK01039887.1:0-10203 GCA_015106715.1 Bujurquina vittata
TATATATATAAGATAGATAGATATAAAATTTTAAAACATTCATATTTTTGTTTAGAGGCAACACCCACAGCCCTAAAGTGTATATTTTAATACTTGTAGAACTGACAGATTTCCTGATAGAGAGCTATAATTTCAGAGTGCGTGTCTCGTGCACTGGGCTAAATTATGTATGAACTATTGCCCCAGTACAGTCTTTAGCTACATAAATAATTCCAGGGTGCATCATCACCCTGGAATCTCTTTGAGGGAAATCCTAGATGGTCAGGCTGGGAATTTTTCTTCAATTTGGTCAATTGATATGGAATGACCCATAATAATTTGTTTAGTGAGCGCCAGTAGATCCTTGTGTGCAGACAGTGATTAATAGATATGTGCTGCCTTTCCGATATTCTCTGCTCTTTTTGGATTTAGCCAGTGGAATTCAGTAAGATATGAGCCGATGTTACTCGAGCACCACTCACCTTGCATTACTGTAGTAGCTGCAATAAAAATTATAGCCATCAAAGTGCTGCTATGTTATATCATAACTCATAAAATTTAAAGCCTCCCAGCGGTGCAATTATTGATGTAGTTATCTCATCTGTTCCCGCATGCATTAAGTACTAGCATGCAAAGGAAAGCAGCACCTTTTGTGAAAATGATCTCTGTTTGGATTAGCGTGCAACTAAGCTAGTCAGACCCCATAGTTTTACTGCTGGCTACATACACACAGTTCAAAACTATAGAAATTAATGGTTTGGAAAGCTATAGTCATTTTAAATGCATATACATGTATGCATCCTGTTGAGCTTCGTCTACCTAACAACACAGAAGGAAGTTGTGAATTTGTGTACATTCAGTTGTTTCTATAAATATTTTTAATTTTGCTCCTAAACTACTGCAAAGTTTATTTTACATAGCTGGAATTTTAGCTAATAGAACACAAATTAGAAAATTGATCAGTCTATTTGTGGGACATAATCACCAAAAACACTAAATAAATCTAATTTCCACATCTGTCGTGAGGCTATGGGACAGCGCAGATATTGAACTACATTCATTCAAGCTTCACAGATCTAATGTGCAGCTGTCACAGTAAAAATAAAATCCAGCACTAAGAGTGCACTGAGTGGAAAAATAAATATACTGACGTACGAATTCACGATTACCAATTTCCTGCAGCATTGCTCTCTTGCCTTATTTGCAGCACCAGTGTTGGCTCTTGCTATTTGATGGGTTTTATAGCCCCTTATTTATCATCCATTCTTCTGATGTCTGACTGAAATATGACACTTTTCCTTTAATGTGAGCGTGCACAGAGCCTGAAGAGTTGATTATCACTTAGCCATTATGTCTGACTAGGGTTTGCAGTTAATGCAAAGTAAGCCTAGCTATATCAGAGTTGCTTTGTATTACACCAGCAGGAGACTGTGGTGTGACAGATACAATGTCAAGTGACACCCCCCCCCCATTGTTTTGTTGTCTCTTTCAGATGATCTCCTGTCATCTGGCCAGGCAGAAACGTTTGATTTTATCTTCATCGACGCAGACAAAGTTAACTATGACAACTACTACGAGAAGTCTCTGCAGCTGCTGAGAAAAGGAGGTGTCATTGCTATTGACAATGTAAGTGCTGCAAACAAAAAACAAGTTCTTCTTGCAGCGTGCCATTGCAAACAGCAAATCCTGTATAAAAATGTCTGTTGTGCTGCAGGTGCTGTGGGGTGGGAAGGTGCTGAATCCATCCCCAGATGACGCTGACACTGTGGCCATTGACAAGCTTAACAAGAAGCTGTACAAAGATGCACGAGTTAATCTGAGCATGCTCACAGTGGGAGATGGAGTCACCCTGGCTATCAAACTATAGTGCACGTCAGAGATGTGCAACAATTTATATACTTCAAGGAAACACTGTGTTCCTATCACTGTGCACTACTTTAATTATACAATAAAGGGTTTTGATTTAAAAATTTGCATCAAATTAGAGGCAAGAATAAAAGGTTCATTTCAGGACTTTATTGTAAAGGTAGACACACACCAACACACAAACAGCTCCCTGATTAGTGTCACAGTCCTCAAGGGGGAAATAAGGTGGATAATTCACTCAATCTGTCACTCAAGCCACAGTGAGGAAAATAAAAATGCATAGCATTGTCTTACAACTTAGAAGCAGCTATTATAGGTAGCGGGTCCTTAACTCTTCACTCAGCACAATCAAGCCTCAAAGCAAGTGAAGAGTGGTCAAGAGGCTGGCTTCAGTCTTCATAGCATATTGAAGTAACCCTTCTGCAGGCAGCACAGTACTACCAATATACAAATAAAATGTGCAAAGAAAAAAAAGGAGAAGCTTAAATAAGAGTAAAGTCTAATGTGCAAAATAACACCTCAGGTTTACATTCTACTTTAGCAAAGTAACAAGTTTCGCTTTTGGAACCACTCCTGGATTGTCAAACTTAAAAAAGAAAAAGAAAAAAAGCCCACGTTCAACACCGAGTGGAGGGTTTTTCTATCATTTCTGGGGCAAATTGGCAGAAGGAGTAATTGATTAATAAATACACGTGACTCACTACGTATTGTAACCACAATCAAAGGAAGTTGATGGTTTCCATCTCATCAGTGCTTGTGTACTGGGGTTCTACTTTGTTTGGCTTAAAATACACATTGCTGATCACACAGGAAGGCAGAAGGCCAGATTCTGCCGATTTTCCTTTCTCTCCTTATGAAATGGCAGAGATGATCCTCATGCCTCCAATTCTAGGCCTAAACCTAGTTTGTGGCCACCAGCGTTGATATTTTTCCCATCAACAAGTGCAGACAGGGTGAGTTTCATGCCTGAAATATGAGTTAAGTTAATGAAAAGAGGTCCTTAAAGATTTGGAAGTGTTTCTGTAGGACATCATTAATGAGGTAGTTCTTACCAGGCCGGAGAGTCTGGGTGTATCCAACTCCAACCAAGCTGGCATTGTTTACCTTAGCCTGGAGAAAAGAAGCATTAAAATCATTTATGCATTAAGAGTGAATGTGTTGCCTCCTACTAGGCCACAGACGAGTCTTTACAATATCTTTAAAATGTAAGAAAAAGTGAAAATGTCTTACTGATATGGAGGCACTGGAGTCTAACTGGTATTTAGCAGCGATTCCAAAGCGAGTGCCGTTATTGCCTGCTGTCCAGGCAAGATTCACAGCAGTCTCCAGTTTATCATTAACTTTCTGATAAATCGATCCACCAAATTCTGAACCATCGTTTCTGGGGGACATTGTAAAACACATTAGACCTTAACCCACAGATCGATAACTTGTTTTGAAAATCATTTAAAAACATACACATTGGTGTGGAGCTGGAAGTCTCCGGTTTTGTAACCAACAGCAAAGTTGCTCTTTGTCATCTTGGATTTGGCTGTGTCAAGGGTCATCTGGTAGCCTGCCAACCATCCCTCGTACCCGGCTACTACCGCTCCATGGATAGTAGGACCAGCAAAGTCTAAATCTACGTCAACACCAGCATTAAGGTATTCCTTTTTATAAGCAGTTTTCACCTTGCCACTCTTCTTGCTGTGAAATTTAAAAACAAAAAATTCAAATAATTTATTTAGTCAGTCACAGGCTGCCAATTACGGATTTCTAATCAGCAAAACACCTACCCAGTATTAGGTGAAAATGTGGTCTCAAATGTAAGTTTCAGGCCTTTGGTGATCTAAAAACGAAAATCCATTTACTTTCCCAGTTTCATTTTTTTTTTAAATGATCCTTATTATAACCACGATGTGAATTACCTGATCCTCCACACATATTTCTGTTCCGAGAGTGTTTTCTGTGGTCCACTTCTCCGTAAACGTCAGTCCATATTCAGCCCATTTGTACTTGGTTTCCAGGGTTCCCGTGACCTTGCTGGTGTCTACATTGGACGAGCCTGAGGTTTTAAATTCCTGAAATAAACGCATGAGAGAAAACATACTGAAAGACTTTCATGATAACAGACTATCTTTATATACTTTTTAATGCCAATTCTGATGAAAACAAGTTCCAATTCAGCATTCATCACGGTATATAACTTCTTATGAAACATGGACAATGTAACATTATAAAGTTACATCACTGAACCGCATACTCTGATGCCAGATAGCAAACTTTGTAATGTTTGTAAATTACCTCAAACATTTTTTGCCATTTAGGTTCTGCAGTTCCTTCATCTTTTAACATTTATGCTGACATTTTATATCTGAAATAACAGTATCAGTATACATTACCTACATTGCACTACTGGACATTATATTTACAGTTAAACTCACCACTCCACTTGAAGACTTAGTCTTCACATCAAGCTTAACGAGCCCAAAACCTGCAAGAACAATGACAGTGAAAGAGTACTTCCTTTGCTTGGAAAAGCAGTTCCAGCAGCAGACCTGACCTCTGCAGGTCAGCAAATACACACTTATAAAGCTGTCTTTTATCTTTCTTCCAGTTACCATATCCCTTATTGAAGATGTCCTGTGCTGATTTGCCCAGGTCTGCATACGTTGGAGGGACTGCCATCCTGCCTGTCACACAAGAGATTTCAGAGAGTGTAATTGGTGACACAGGAGTATAGCAGTGCTAGTTAATCAAAGAATCAAAACCACGCATGTGTGTTGACATGAGCAAAATAGACTTGCAGACATCTTTTTATAGGCAGGCAGAATGCAGTACTTTTAAGATCTTCCCCTGCTCTCAACGAATTTAAATGTAATATTTGTATAACTATACCGTGAATGTATTTAGCAAAAAATAAGACAAAAAATACATAAGTAGAAAAATCCCAGCTATTAAAGCAGTATGAGGATGTAAGTCTTTAAGACTTGACTAAAATTGGCAAGTATTTTAATTTTATTAAATAGTTTGGTGTTTAAATGCTGTCACTAGGGGAAAAATATATATATAATTATTTTTATCTGTACTGCCAGACACAAGGATCTGTCACCTTAGTCTCAAGGTTAAAGTAACTTCTTCCAGTAATCAGAACATGAAGTTTATTGGTTAAGAAGCCCAAATGCTTCCTAAAGTGTCTTTAGCTTTACTACCACAGCTATAAGTCATAGACTGTATGTAAAAGAGGTGTAAATGGTAGTGAAATAACTAAGCAGCTGAGTCACAGGTTCAATAAATTATTGCCCTTTACTGTGGAAACTTTACTGAAATTAAAGAAGGGTTTCGTCCCTTATTTCCATATATTTTCCATGAAAATACTTGCAAACACAGAAACACGATAAAGGCATAAAACACAATTACAGTCTGTGGTTGGGGGCGTTTTCCAGCTAGCAAATAGTATATCTGGCAGTCGTCTCCCCTGCATCACAGCAAATAAAACACGAACAGCATGACTAATTATTCAGTCTATTACTTACCGAGACTCACTGCTCTTTATTATCCAGCTGCCAACCTGTCAGACAAGAAAAGCGGCGAAATGAGCGAGCAGACCCGCTGTAGGACGATATGGAGGAGATACCGCAACAACCTGCTGACCTCCGCAGGACCCGAAAATATAGCTGTGCGTTTTGTGCCCGACTGAAAAAGGAGTCACGTGATAACGGTTTAAATAATCCTAGCGCTAATTCGAGCACAAATTATATTATTTCATAACAGAAAACTTAATTCTGAAAAAAAAATTACAAAATACAAATGTGTGGTACCCGTACACAGGCAAGTGGAAGACTTCTAAATCTCCATGTAATCCATGTACTATTGTAGGCTGTGGGCTTATGCGTACAGAGCTTCTCTGTAGTCCTAAGTAATAAGACACAGTCACAAGCTGTACATAATCAGGAGAAAAAGTCTCTGATATAATATACACTCACTGGCTATTTTACTGGGTACACCTGCTTGTTTATGCCACAAGGCAGCACCTCAGTGCATGTAGACAAGGTCAGGATAACCTGCTGAAGTTCTAAGTGAGTCTCAGAATAGTGAAGAAAAGTGATTTAAATCAGTGGTCCCCAACCTTTTTTGAGCCACGGACCGGTTTAGAATTAGAAAATCTTTCCACGGATCGGCCTTTAAGGTGTCGCGGATATTTCGCTACAACGCTCTCTGGTTGCCGTGGTAACGTTTAAACATGACTTCAAAATAAGATACAACTCAAAAACAAATAAAGTAGAAATCTCAGTCGGATTCAAATGGCCCATGGAATTTCATCTGATGCAAAAAAAAAATCCATCATAAGTCAGATAAAATCAGATTCTTCAAAATAGACAGTTTGGGGTCTAATATCTAATTTCGCTGCAATTTCTTCTGCTTCATCTCTGGATTTGCTTACGAAAAATTTATAATCTCATATTTTTGCTGTTCTGTTTTTAGTGTGTATACACACACTAACAACTATAATTGCGCATGAACGAGCCAATGCTTGAAAGCGGGCGGACGGGAGCTGACTAATGCGATCACATTTAATTGGAAATGCATTAAAACGGGAGCAGATTTTTCATCCGAGCTAGGTGAAAATGCAACTGATTTAGGTGATGATTTTATTGGAATTATAGGAACAATCGGGACCTGCTGAAGCCATCTGACTATAGCGAAAATACAATTTGTGCGACTTGGATTTAGGCGATTTTTACTGAATAAAGGACGCCCAAGACAAGCGGATAAAACACGTCAAGAGAGACAGAAGTAACAGAGAAAATCCGCCCATTTTTCAAAATAAAACATCGTTCAGCCTCAGACAAGTTAAACTGAAATAATGGAAGTTAGTCTTTGGATGTTGCTCGGTTGTTGCTACCAAATGGCTGGCCTCAGTGTTTCAGAAATGGCTGATCTGCTGGGTTTTCCCACACAGATATTTCTATCCTTTACAGAGGATGGCCTAAAAAAGAAAAAATATCCAGTCACAAGCATTTCTGTGGGTGAAAATGCCTTGTTGATGCCAGTTGTCTGAGTATAATGGCCAGACTGCTGACAGGAAGGCAACAGTAACTGGTTCTTGAACATGACAATGTTCAAGTTTACTGTACTCAAACAGCCTTTACAGTCACTAGGTCTCAATCCAATAGAGCAGCTTTGGGATGTGGTGGAGCAGGGGATTCGCATCATGGATGTGCAGCTGACAAATCTGCAGCAATTGTGTGACTCTATCCTGTCAATATGGACCAAAATCAATGAGGAATGCTTCCAGCAACTTGTTGAACCCGTGTCACAAAGAATTGAAGCAGTTCTGGAGGCAAAAGTACTAGAAAAGTGTACTAATAAAGTGCATATACAGTACATTTCTTCATAGCTCGCAGTTGTTCTTAAAAGGCTTCCTTGAGTTAGACAATATGCCTAAATACAACACAAATCCCTTAATATTAAAAAAAAATGTATATATATATATATATATTTTTTGGAATTCAGTTTGGTTTCCACTTTTTTTAAGCTTTAAATTCTATTACTTTCAATATTTATTTTCTTTCTGCACACCACCAAGTTCAAAGCTTTCCAAGATATCGTTTAACTAGTAATCTCCTTCATTCTTATCCAATATTTACAAAAATTTTAATTAAAAATGTAGTTTCAGGCACTTCACCCAGCATCAGTGGTTTGTAATGATAAAATGCACATTAAAAATTTAATCTGTCAACAGTGTACATTCCTTGCGTGGTCGTGCAGCAAGTGGGGGGAAAAAAGATGCAGAAACAGTCCCATTTCAGCTCTTTAATGATGGAGATGATTGCTGAAACAAGAGGTTTAGTGGCTCCGCAGCAGCACATGAACACATCCTACTTCTTCACTGAAGGGATGTATTAAGACTATTAACTCCACTTAGAATCATGTTTCTAACATGCTGCAACAATTTATCAACGATCTCTTAAAAGATTCACTCAATGAAATGTACAGGACAAGCTGGAAAATCAAAATTAAATAACACATCGTGTTTCCAACGAACGCAGAGTTCGAAGCAACTGTAAACATATTTCTCTATGTGCACGCCGCTCCAACCTTGTACACACAATATAAAAATACCTAATGACATTTATAAAATGAAATAAATTAATATAAACAAATACATACAAATTTCAGCATCCGTTTACTACATATTAACGTCGAAAGTTTAATATCTGGAAAAGGGCGTCGTACTTGGTCTTATGGTCTTAATCTAGTCGTTTGCACTGTGAGGACATCTTAAAAAACTATACATAGTCAACAGTAAACATGAAAGATTTGGAACAACTCTACACAGAGAAGCGTTTCACAGTAACACTCAAGGTAATTGGCAAATGGAACTATATTTAAGACAGCTGGATAAAATTAGATTCTAACTTTTTGGCTTATAATGTCATTTCCTTGAATGAATACTTTCTAGGAAAAAAAAAGCAGGCAATGTCAACACTGAAAAACACAGGATTCACTGGATGTAGTTTATCTTAAAAGGGACCACAAATTTCTCTGTCAGTCTTTAGTAATGTTGTCAAAATGTCAGTGATCTCAAAGAATGCAGAAGATGTTTCCTAACATGATGACAAAACGGCACAATATAGGTCTCTACATATTGCTTTGACAGTGGTTAGTGCGTTTTATCAGAACTCCTTCCATCCATTCTCTGACCTACACAGAAAGCGGTGGTCTCCTGTAAAGGTTTGGATGTATTTTTACTCCAGTCTATAACAGATGTCATCGTATTGTAAAATGCAACTCATGCTAAATAAAATTATATCCGTTTAGTATGACGTGTCTCTGCTGCAGCAATGGGGGATTTTAGAAACTCTGAATGGTATTTGTTTAAAAAACAAAAGATAGTGAAAGCAGGTTAGGAGCTAAATCCTAAAAATTTAAGAGGATATGGCTCTGTGTATCCCATCAGGCCTTTGTGTGGATCATATCAGGCGTCTCTGTCGCACACCGCCTCGGTTGGCAACTTGACAAAGCAGACCAAACAACACAGTCTGTGTCTGACAGTACTGCTGCGGGCTGTTTATTATCCAATCACCCTCTTTAGCACAGCAGGTCTAGAAAAAGGCCAGCAGTACTCGTTGGGCACCGGCCCGTTGACATTGCACTCAAAAAAGGAGAACATGGGAAACCAGATGCGAGCTCTCCGGCTCTGCTGGTAAGCCCGAGTGTTGGCCAGAGTGTGATAATATAGGAAGAGTCTGGTAGTGATGTAGAAGGCTATGAACACATCAATGGAGTAGTGTTCGTGCGCAGCCAGGATGAAGAAGATGCCGAAGAGGTTGAGGACCCAGGACAAAGTGTGAATGAAATTCCAGCTTCGCGGAGTGTCTGAAAGAAGAAAGAGCAACACTGAGCACTTTATGTGACTCCATGCTACAACATTAAATCATTAAGTCTGGTAAGGGGTTCCTGTTATCCGTTTCCTTATTTACAGTCACATATATACTTCTAAAATTGTGGACACTCATATTAAACATGGCCAAAGTTTTAAATAATAACCCTATGTGTAAGTGATCCCTTTGCGCTAAAAGCTCAGACTGTTCTACATTCTCGGTTTCACACATTTTTTTTTCCTCCTGCTTTTGGCTTATCTCAGGCACACAGCTCTCAGCCACTCGTACCTGCTGTTCAAACCTTCTGTTTGCTATGGGTAGCCAATCGGGGGAAAAGGATGGCTTAAAGGAAGGTTGGTTCAACAGGAACAGGCGTTAAACCGGCTTGTTACAGACAGTGGAAGTGGAGGCAAATCATGCAAAGTTTCATTCATAGAGTCCAAGAATGAAAACATTTAAATGAAAACAATCATAATAGGTCCAGACTAAGAATATCAAGGCTTTAAAATGTACTTGTAGTACCGGTGATGGACACTGGATGGCAACAGAGTGACATTGTCCCTAAATATGGTTACACTGTCTCCCTTATGATTTATTCCCATTAAGTGTGTTTAATGTACTATGTGTGACTTTAGTGTCAAATTGTGACCAGATAAATTAGAATTTAACTGTTAAAACAAGCATACTAATATTAACAGTCTTTATAAATCCATACAAATTAATCAAATCAGCAATAAATCTGAATCTGTGTGCAGGACTAAATCTGTGAATGCTTGAAGGCAAGCATACTTTCAGCTAGAGACGCCATTCAAGCTTTAAAATGAAGCCATGGTTTTCGGCTATTCAGGTGTCACTCGGTTGATATATGTTGATATCTTTTATGGTTTATGAACAGTGACGGTTTAAGTTTGAGGACATTTTCAGATTTTCTAGAGTGCGCATTCCAAACCTCAGAGTGGACGGCTTCAGATTTTTCAGCTGAAGAATTTCT
>VUQK01039888.1:10201-29573 GCA_015106715.1 Bujurquina vittata
CAAGCCTTCGAAACATGGTGTCTAACCAGATACTTTGTCTGAATGGCATTACCTTGGCCCCCAGTAGCACTGTGGGGAAGTGTGGAGTCAGTTTTGACCAGGATATGTCCTTCAGTGCACATATTAAGCAAATATGTAGGACACCTTTTTTGCATTTGTGCATCTCTACAATCTCTACAATCAGAAACATCCTGTCGCAGAGTGATGCTGAAACACTAGTTCATGCATTTCTAGGCTGGACTATTGGCTATACAAGAGCCAGTTCATTTACGTTTACTGATTTTGTTTAGCTTTTCCTTGAGTTTCCTTAAGTTAATTGTTTTAATGTCCAGCCATGGTGTAAGTTGAGTCTAATCAACTACAGTGGCTTGTTGAAAGTTATTTCTTGTCAACCGTTCAAGCTTTCGGTTCACTATGGCGATCATGACCCTGAAGACCCACTGTCACACTCTTCAAACATTTGACTGAAAATATTATATACTGTATTATATTTGTAATTTGTGGGGGACGTTTTATGTTATAAATTGTTGTGTAAAGTACATGCATTGCAGCTGCCGTGTCAAAATACACATTTTGTGCAAAAATTATTGTTGCCTTGCCTTTCATTACTGATGTTTGATCCCTAGGCTCCAGCTATTCCTACTACTTCTGATATTGATCCAATGAAATTTTCCTTGCTCTTATTAATCAATTGTAAGCAGGGTTACATTACCAGCATATGATCCGTGTGGCCTGTCAGTACTCTGCTAGTTGTTCCAGCATACAAGAACAAGAACTGTTGGAGAGAACGCTTTTAGCTTGCACGCCCTGATCCACTTCAGCAGTGCCAGAGGACCTGAGAGCTGCTCGAAGTGTAACCTTAAAACTTGCCTCTTCACCCTGGCTTTTGAGTGAGCATGCTATATAAATATCACTTACACTACAGTACCAGTGCAGTAATTGTCTGCACTGTATATTAATACTGAAGTCATGCAAACTATTTAGACATGCATATGGGATTATTTAGTAGGCAAAAACCGTTAAAGCCGATTATGTTTTATATTTTAGAATCTTCAAGGAGGCCCCTCTTGCTTAGATGACAGCTTTGCGCATGTTGGCATTTTCTCAGCTTTATGAGGTGGTCTCATGGACTGGATTTTAATTAACAGCTGTGACTTGTCAAGAGTTGATTTCTTGAATTTCTTTAATGTGTTCAAGCCCATCAGCTGTGTTGTGGAGAGGTAGAGTTGGTATTCAGTGAATAGCCCTATTTGAGTAATGCTCTAATCCATATTATGGCAAGAACTATTCAACGAAGTATTTCAGTATATTATAAACTATATTCTGCTCTAACCAAGTTTCTAAAATAAAATGGAATAAATCAATATGTTGATGAATTTATTTGTTTAAGGTGGTCTGGGAACAGTTTCTGTGGAGTTGACTTAGCTGCCAAGAGGTGTGAAATGCAGGAATTCTGCTTTAAATCGATGCTGCGATTGTAGTACTCAGTTCATCTGAAATCAAACAATTAAGATGTGATTGTAGTGAGACGTACAGCTTTAATTCAAGGGGTTTGACACATGTATTATACTGACTGTTCAGGAATTGCAGTCATAGTTAAGTCCCCCATTTTCAGAGCCTCGTGAGTAACTCAACAGTTGACTGGCACACAGTTTCTTTGCCAGGTGACACCGGTACCTTTGTTGTTCTATGACAAACTGAACAGATTTGGAGTTGAACTAAGGCTAGTAAATATTCTTCAGTCCAAGTCAGGCACCTGAACTTCAAGCCTACAGGGCTCTTTGGCTCTTTATTCACTGACCTCAAAACTGGATACAGAGAGGCCCACAAACAAAAGATGCGGCATTGGTTTTTGTGACTTCAGGCAGTCACTGACTGCAAAACAAATGTGCGTCCACTCTCGGAGAAGGGAACTTAGCAAATGCGCCCCAAACCAGAAACATCAGTCCTAAACTAAAAGTGCAGTAGAGTATGTAAATAGAAGTGTGCACACAGAGCTGGACAAAGTGGTTGAAAACATTGAAAGAGAGAGAAAAGAAGAACACTAAAAGAATATCCAGACAGATACAGTTCCAGCCTCACCCATTTACTTTAAACTGCTACTGTACATATGTAGGTAATTGATTGCTCCTGTAGGGGAAATTGCTGGAGGACATTAATAAATAATATGTATGTACCAGTGTTGTAGTCAAGACCACCTAACCCGAGACCGAGACAAGACCAAGACCGGAGTGTATCGAGACCGAGACAAGACCAAGACTTTTAGGGTCCGAGACCGAGTCAAGACCGAGACCAAGGGAGGCCGAGACCGATCTCGAGTACTACAACACTGGTATGTACACTATTGATCTAAGAAACAGTAGCAGGAAAGTGTAACACAAATGTGTGTGGGATTGTGTGTCCTGACAGGTTTGTTCACCTGTCACAAAAGGAGAGCTGTTGTACATTTTTAAAGACACTGGTAGGAATGATTTCCTGAAGCGTTCTTTATGGCAGGGTCAATCAGTCTGGGGGGGAAGGAGCTCTGCTGCTTCTGTAGTGTAGTAAAGCAGGTATGATGGGTTACCCGTGATGGAGGGAAGTTTGTTCGGTGATGTCCTGTCCTGCACTGACTCAAACAGATTCTGGCCAATGATGAATACTTGCTGTGAATCAGTTTGTTGTGGATCAACTTGTTGACCAGTGAAATGCTATAAGACAGAGGACAAGATTTCATGAAAAACAATTTTAAGATATATAATATAAAAAGATTTGTGGTGACGGGAGAGAAAGATTGAGATATAAATGTGAGGATAAAAGCGGCTGATGGGAGGGGGCAGGCGGAACAGGCGAAGCATTTGTGGACAGTTATGGACACGTTGTGCTGCAAGAGACAGAGAAAAACAGGGAGACATGAAGAAGCAAAGGAGTGAGCTAGCGCTGAAGATGAATGAGGGGGGATAGAGGGCTGATTTTGGGGGAATGGTGCATATTGGCACCGGACTTCACTACAGCCCTCCTCCCTCCTGGTGTTAGTGTGTTCCTCCCCACGGCCCAGTGGTGACATGCTATTTAATTGACTCCCTGCTGTGAAACAAACTACCTCAATTAATTCCTCTGACTCGGCCCTGGCCCTTTGGTTCAGTGTGTGTGTGTGTGTGTGTGTGTGTGTGTGAGAGAGAGAGAGAAAGAGGGAGAGGGGGGGTGTGTGTGTCTTGGTGTAGGTTTTTTCTCCTTGTATTCCTGCTGCTGGTAAGAGCTGAATGAGCATGTGGTACCTGCTCCAGAATGATCTACTTTTATTCATTATCTCACTGGTTTCTTTTGCAGTACTTGTATTGCCCCGGCACGGTCACTTATGAGATCATTTTCAACAGCCAACTGAGGTATCGGCTCCGTGTTGTGTGTTAATGCAGTGTGTGGGCAGGAATGGCACATTAGGAGACATAAACAAGGCACACATGAAGAATACAGTGTGAATAGTCCGTATACATGAAGCTGAATTCTACCTCCTAAAACTGAGCCAAAAGATTCTGAAACATTTGCAGGGAAGCGCTAAGTGATGTGTTATTTCTCAACAGTCTTTATGCAAGTGTTTAAGGGGACGCTGCATAAAGAAAAGGTTTGACGTTCGGTGTTTTTTGACTTCCTGTCCTGACTCAGGTGCTGTGTGTTGATGTATTGTTGGTGTCTTTATCGCTCATGTCCATAGCAAAGAAGCAACCTGGCTAGAGTACAAAGTAGGTAAAGTTGTCAGCTGATCCATATCTACATCTGCAGTTGCAGTCGATCCCTTCACAGCAAGCCAGCAGCATATTTCCACATGACCTCTGCATATATTTGTGTCTCTGCCTCATTGTTTCAGTGCTTATATCCCCGTCTCTCCCACCATCAAGACATGTCGTGTGCTGCATCTATGGCAGTGCTGCGCGTGCGCGTGTGTGTGTGCTGTATCGCACATCCAGTCACTACCTTCCAGAACCTCCGGAGAGGAAGTGACTAATAGTGACGTGGCGATCTGAAACAGGCAATAACATTCAGGGAGTTCAAAAATAGTTTGACTGCATCAATATTGTTATCTTGAAATTTTGTTCTGATTTCAGTTATCTCCTGTAAAATGTTTAAAATGTTTGTGGCTATGGCGAATCAAGATAATTGAAGAAGCACAGTCTGTTTAATTTGTTATTTCTGAAGTGTCTCCTCACACATTCATATTCCGTGTAAAGATCTCACAGTTATAGTATGAGGAGAAAGTGTCAAAAAAATGCATCACTTCCCAAGTGCCAATGAACCTGAAACTGGCATTATATCATCAGTCTGTCACTCACTGACAGTTTAACTACACCTCTGCCCACATCTCCACATATTCCCTTAGTACGGCGGATGTGTAGAGTGCTGTAGCTGTAAATCAGGCAGGTCCAGTTGGACTGGCTGGCTGTATTTCTCTCACTCTCACCATGCAGTGATGGCTTCATTAGGGGGAAGCTGCCTGACAGTGTTAGCCTCTGGCGCTTAGTGCTAATCAAGCAGCTGACCTTGGGATCCTGGACAGTGGACTACTCTCTACTAGGGTGTGTGTGTGTGTGTGTGTGAGAGAGAGAGAGAGACAGAGAGAGAAACAGGGTGCTTCTGGGCTAGAGGTTGGGCTACTGAAGAGGGGTGGCTGGCATGTGTCTTGGCACTGAGGTAAATAAATGTGGTTGTGATGGCTGTGAGAGCAGACGGCATTCATATGTTGCTGTTAGATCAATGCATGAATAATACAATATGTTGGATGATGTCGAGATGAAGTGACTCCTTTGTCGTGTATCGTCTATGAATTATTCTATAGAACAAGGCTCTTTCCCCTTTACCTTTTTTCACTACAAATATCCATTTTTAATGTTATCACTCTTCCTTCATCCCAGTACTTTAGTATGAAACAGATACATTATTAATAGTGCTCTTTTTGATATCTATTTACTATACTGAAAACAGCATTTATTAAACAAATTATTAACACATTTTTCTTTATGTACTGCCATTTAAAGGCATCATATGCAACTCATAAAAAAATGTAACCTGCTATATTTTGGTAACGCTAATTTGACATTAATAGAGTTGCAAAATAACTGAATAACTAGGACCTAACTAACCGAGAACCACATGAGGAGCTAAGCTGAAGCGGTCATCACCTAACAACACATGAGCAGGATGATCTGATGAATGAGAGCCAGCTGCTTTGGCAATCTTCCAAAACCAGTGACCACTTTAATTAGAAGTTTTTCCTCTCATCCATCATCTCAAAAAATAAATGAATCACAGTGAGAAGGTAATAAACTGTCTGCAAGCAAATAAAGCACAAAATGTGTATACATTTGCGTATGCAGGTCTATGTCCATCCCACTGACAACAGGGGCTTTCTGCTGTGGTGCCTTTATATATCAGTGTTTGGATAAATGATGTCAGTGATGGCTACGAGCTTTGGGCATACACTGGGGTCGAAGTTAGCACGTCAACAGGGAAATAAGATGCCATGTATGTGTACTATATTGTACTGCACACTTGCAGAATAAAGGTGATTGACAGCATTCCCGGTGCTGTGAAAAAGTCTTTTTCCCTCTTCCTGATGTTTTTTTCATTTTGTTTATTGTTCTTTTAAACCATTCAGATGTGAACTTGCTGCTGTTACAGATCGTGGGGGGGATTTTCACACAGGGTTAGATAGGCTCAGGAGCTTCTTTCTTTAATAGATAATATAATAAATTAAAAAGTGCATTTTGCTTTTAATCGGGTTATCGTTGTTTAATATTGCAATTGGTTTGGCGAGCTGAAACGTGTAAGTGTGACAAATGTGCAAAAAACTAAGAGATCAGGAAGGGGGCAGATCCTTTTTCACAGTACATTTTGAATATAGGCGCCATCATTACTAGGAGAGAACTTGGTGGCTGTGGTTCTGGTGGTCATGGGGCTGCCAGCTAATTATGCACTGCAGTTGATGACCCAATCACGTGGCTCCTCCACATGCCAAGTGCTTGGCTCTTTAAAAGAATGCTACAGGTGGGCTGCTTGAATGTTTGTGATTATAAGTGAGTGAAAAATGACTTCAGCCACCAGCCACAGGGTTTTAGAGGCACGCTTGTCTCAGTTCCATCAGGGTCTCCACTTTACTTTAACCATTCTGAAATCAGTTTATTGTTATTTCCATAGTTACGTATATAATACAAAGTAGCAGCGCCCCAACTGTAAATCCTAAACCCTGTTTGGGTGTTTGGTATTGAAAAATATGACAGCAGGTTTGCTCGCAAATACATTCCGTCATCCAGTTGTATGCTCTCTGCAGGGTCAGACACCATGTTTTTTTTTAATAATATCATGTTTAGTTTTCTTTTTTCGTTGCTTGTTTTCAGTGGCATTGAGGGTGGAGAGCTAAAGAGAGTGTGCCCGCACACACACACACACACACACACACACACACGCTGTAAAGCCTCCCTATGGTTGCTTTTTCCTCAGTTGCTTATGTTTATCAGCCTTTAGACCCACTGATGTGAGAAATTAACTTTATTTTTATGGTGTGACCATTTATTTAAAAAAATCATTATTACATCATTAAAAGATGTGAGAAGAAAGGCGAGTAAGAGATATAAAGAATGAATTGCTAGAAGGAGGTGAGGGAAGAGAAGGATGGCCCAAGCACAACTAATCTCTGTGGCAATCTCAACACTAGTAACAACCCATCCCATTCTGTTTCCTTCAGTTTACTGACAAACTACAGCTAAGGTTTCATCCTGGTATGGCTTCCAAAAGGGCCATACTTGTTTAGCCAATGAGGAGAAGCCAATGAAGGAGGAATGGAGATTCAAGGATTCAAGGATTTTACATTTACATGGAGTGGAACAAAATTTCTGTGCTCCAACAGTCCTTTGTGCAGCCTTCACCGCCCTCTGCAGAGCCTTCTTCTCTGCTGCAGAGCAGTTTCCATGCCACACAGTGATGCAGGGGCACAGGACGCTCTCCACCACACATCTGTAGAGGACTAAGCTTCTGAGTCCAGCACACCTCAGCCTTGTGAGAACGTCGAGGTGCTGGTGTGCCTTCCTGACCAGACTGGAAATGTTGTTGCCCCAGGTGAGGTCATTACACAAGTGTACACCCAAGTACCTGTAGCTGGGGACCTCTTCCATTGCAGATCCTGCAATGTACAGGGGGAGGAGGGGGTGTCTGACACTTCTGAAGTCCACAATCATCTCCTTTGTTTTTATTACATTGATGCAAAGATTGTTTTCTCTGCACCAAACCTCCAGGTGTTCCACCTCCTGCCTGTAGCCAGGCTCATCATTGTTAGCCATGCATCCATCCACAAGCATCACAATATGACAGCCAGGTTGTTATGCTGAGCAGTCATATGTGAGCAGGGAGACAACTCAGCACACAGCCCTAGAAGAGATCCGATTATTATCAGCTTTATCATTAGGCCCTTGTTCAATAATTTCAGTTTACAGCAACGATGGGGTTATTACTTAGAGAACAAACTGCCTATAAACCAACTAAATCAAGACCTCTAAATCCACTTCATCCAGACAAACATACTGTAGACTTACTTCCTTATTACTTCCTCTGGATAGTCAAGTTTGATTGTCAAGCATTGTTTGTACACACACAACAACGTCTGACCTACAGCTGTATTTGCATCAGCAGACACGCATGCAGTGGAAACAGCTGGGGTAGCGGGAGTGAAAGTTACTGGAGCTGACAGAAGTGAACATAATGTGTTGAGCTGATGGGAACTGTAGTTCTGCCCACAGGCATGCTCCTGCAGGTAACTGTCCCACTTTAGACACAAATTGAGCAAAAATGTTCTTATATTCAGACACAAATTCTGCATTAGTGAATGTGGTGATATCTCTACCAGATGAGAAATTTTAAAATGATCTGTGGAATCTGATTGAGGGTGCTGACAAAAAAAAGTGGAGTAGGAAACCATTACATCTACCCGGCTGGGTTTCGTAAGCCCCGAGGGTTGGTGTTGAGGGCTTGGCGGGAGAGGAGGGAGCAGCAGATTGAGGGCTGCTCTAAGGTACTCTAAGGAGTGGTGTTAACTGGTGGAATATGCATTGGTTCTGGTCTGTAATTGAGTAGAAAATCTGTTCATGGCAGCATAGCATTGCACCCATATTGGCAGGAGCACTTTGAACTGCTGCTACTGTAGGTCCTCAGGGTTTGTTGCCTGGCCAGATTGTTCCATCATGTGACTCAGAGAACAAAGTCAGTTGAAAGGTTTCATTTACTGTCGCTGAGGTTAGGAGCAGAGTCAATTTTGAATTTGCAGGTTTGGCTACTGAGCGAGCAGGCATGTGCATAGCTACAGACATTAAAGTCAAAATCCAAGTGTATCTGAACAGTTGAGATCCAAGCAGCTGGAGGCAACACCAGAGATTTGCCGAACATGGAGAGAAGAAGGCAAGGAAAGCTTTTGAAGGTGAAATAAAACATTGTTGAAACTAAGAAAGCCTGACGGAGCAAAGCTGACTAGCTGACGAGTAACTGACTCCACTCTGTGGTCTCAATGAAAAGATGGAAGTCAGGTATGTCACGAGCCCTGCTGCAGCAGCTGGAATGCACTGAATGGAAAAGTGTTAACCCGTAAACCAAGACTTCACACTGTTCTGAACACTTTGCTTCCAGCATTTTATTGTTTGTTTGTGTGTTGTTTCCTGATTTTCTTGCTGACCTGTGACATCATCTTGTTGTGGACTTCTTTATTTGTTGATCTTCTCAAGGGCATGCCCCCAAATCAAACTACAAGCTTTTTGGCAAATGCAAACAGTATACATGAGTTGTATGTTATATGTTTTATATGAATTTACCTCCAGGATCAATAAAGTAATTCTCATTCTTGTATCAGATGTATTTGGTTTAATCCAAAATACAAATAATAATAATACTTATATGATGCAATAATTTGATAACTTACTACAGTTTCCACTTCGCTGAATATTTGAGCAAATTTCCCAAATGAACTTAGGAAACGAAATAAAACAGCCCAACTGAAAATGAAAGACAAAACAACATAAAAGCTAAAAGTTAATGAAAAGATATATCTGGAAATTAGCAAATAAATACATACATATGTTTCCACAAAATAAGTTATGAGATACTTATATATTTACCATTTATCTGACCCATACGAAAGAAGGGGGAAATTAACTGCATCTCAGTTCATTTCTGCAGAATTAACTGAGATGCAGTTAATTTTATGCAATTCTGCAATTATGGTGGATTTTGCAGATAAATAATATTAAAAATAAAATCTTGTAATTTTATCTGGTAATTAATGAGACCCAATTTTGTGTTATTTTCAGATTTATCAGCGATAGTATAGCATTAAAGACCTTTTTCACAAACTGGTAAAACCCACTCCTTGAGAAACATATTACACAATATGTTAAAAGTAAGGGGTTTATGTGATTTCATGTATAATTAAGCAGCCGTGTGGGCTGTAGGCATAGAATAAAAGACACTGAGAGCTCAAAGTTGTGGTGGGCTGACACGTTTATATCAAGTGTATGCGCTCTGAGACAGACAGCTGAAGGAAGAATGAAGTACTGTGTGAATTGGATGTCATGCACGTGCACTCACTTGTATTTTCCTTTACTCATCCAGCTTGTGTGACACTAATGAGCACACCGACTTGATTGACTAGGCAATGGAGAGAGAGAGAAGGACAGCAGGTATACACCATGAAAACCATTGTGTTCAGAAAGAATCAATCACTGCCTTTCAGTGTAATTCAATTCCATTCACAAAGGACGGGGAAGCAGTTTTAAATTGGAAATGCCACTTGACTTGAAGTAGAGGAGAAAGCGGGTGAAGGAAGAGAGGGAGAACCGAACTGATTCATTTCAGGCTTTATTAAGGTATCTCTTTTTCAGTGTAGTGTGGTTACACAGACTAGGCTGCTCTTTCAACTGAGGTGTGTGTGTGTGTGTGTGTGTGTGTGTGGGAGGGGCCATTGGGGTTATGGACTTTTGATTTAGTTCTATAGTCCTGGGTTATAAGAAATTTTGTTAGCAGGGGAGAGATGAAATTCTACTGATTCACTGGTTTTTGATTGACATGGGGACTTTTCGTCTATTTAATTGTTTTTTTTTAGTCTTTGAATGAGAATTTTCCTAATCTAAAACAAAAATGGATGGAATAATTGTTGGAAACGTCTAGACACTTCCTGTTTTATTTTGTAAGTCATAAACTAGATACCAATAAAAGTAGCGACACAGCCTGTGAAGGAATGAGATTGTGTCTTTGCTTCTGGGTGAAACCTTGAGGCCACTGTCGTTGTGATTTGATGCCATATAAATAAAACTGAACTGAATTGAAAATTCAGGGATGATTTGTGTCTGTAATGACTGTGTGTGTGTGTGTCACAAACATTCAGTTCAGTTTTATTTATGTAGCGCAACATCACATCTCAAGGTGCTTCATATTGTAAGGTAAAGACCTAAAATAATACAGAGAAAACCCAACAAACAGACGACCCCCTATGAGCAAGCACAATGATTAACGCGGTTAACAGAGTAGCAGTTAGAACATACCCAAATATGAGCACATAAAGGAAAGAGATCAAGTCAAAATAAAATGGTAAGCACCAAAATGTGATTGTTCTAAACTACTTTAGAATAAATACTTTGTGTTAGGTTCCTTGCATTAAGTTAACTTGTGTGTCTGTGTTTCTCTGTGTAGTTTTGCACTTCCTGCCTTATTTTAGAGAGTGGTGTTTTTTTGTGCTTTGCTTTTAGTTTTGCTTCCTGCGTCTGATCTATTGTAGTTCAGTTCACCTGTTTCTAGTCTTCCAGGCGTCTCCACTTCATTGTCTCAGTCTTTGTCCTTTGTCAGAATGTCTTCCTCTGTTCTTGCTCATGGGTCAGGGTTCGGTCACCTTCTAGTGCTACCTGCAGTGCCCCCAAGTCCCACTGTGTTTCCTAATTTAGTTTTCAGTATAGTTTGTGGTTTTGGGTTAGGGTTAGAGTTCGAGTTTGCCCTTTGAGCTGGATATTCAGCCAAAATAAGCAGTTTCTTTTCTCATCTCATGACGCATGGAGAGTGAAAAGAGGTCAATGAAGAAGAAACGCTTGCCCCAGCAGCCTTGGCCTATTGCAGCATTACTAAGTGATGGTTCAGGGTTACCTGATCCAGTCCTAAGTATAAGCTTGATCAAAAAGAAAAGGTTTTAAGCTTAATCTTAAAAATAGAGAGGGTGTCTGTCTCCCTAATCCAAACTGGGAGTGGCTTCCACAGAACAGGGGCATAACAGGACATGTCCTGTTCAAATATGACTTCAAGATTCCTCACAGTGTTACTGGAGGCCAAGGCCATCCAGAGTGAGTGTCTTGTTAGACACCGTGTTTCTAAGATCTGTAGGGACGTGTACACTAACTTCAATTTTATTAAAAGTGCCAGGCCTTTATGTCTTTAGGACATTCCTGAAGTTTAATAATACTGGCTAAGGGAATCATTATAATGGAATGTGTCTTAGTACGGAACCCTGTGGCACTCTGTAAATAACCTTTGTGTGTGAAGAAGACTCCCCATTTATAAGACACCAGTTATCTGCTTTAAGCTGCGCATTTGTGAGTTATACCAGGGAGTCAAGCACTTCCGAATTGAGGCTTTTTTCCGAGACTTTTCACAATATCTAGTCGTGTGCAGTGAAGATGTAGAACTACTGACGAGATAAGAAGTATACAGTAAACATTGCCTAAGTGAGCTTGAAACGACCCATGCATTTTCATCTGGGTTAGGGTTAAAAAAAAATCCATTATATGTAAAAAAAAAAAATAAAATCTGCCTTATAAAGACAATCTTAGATAAAATCTTAGATAAAATCTGATTCTTCAAGATTCTTCAAAATACTAGACAGTTTGGGGTCTAAGGAATTTCACAGATATGGCTCTCTGCTTCATTCCTGGATTTTCTTCTGCAAATTTTATAATCTCATATTTCTGTTCATAACTACAAGTTTGGAGCCTACGCTTGCCTACGGTGCTTGCCATGATTGTCTCCAGTGAAATTAACTGATTCGCCACCAAGAGTAGCTGATATCATCCTTGTTTCTGTTTCATCATCCTTTTAATGAAAATCAAATTATTTTTCAGCACAAAACAGTGAATTCAGAATCTCTCACTTTTATTTAATCCATGTTGGGTATTTCTCCTTAACCTGCTCTCACTGTCAGTGTGTAATCCAGGACATACCGTAGAGATATATGATAAAACGGGGAATGAAGGGAAGAAAGGATATCCATGCATACACGCATCCACTGAGCCGATTCAATGCAACCTTATCTTGTGGTCTAACGGACTGATGCCACACTTTAAATTAAAAACATTCAAGACGTGGACAAAGCCTTGGCGTATTGGGTTTTCCTGAGTTGGGGTAGTTAAAAAAAAGAGCCAAACCGTGAGATGTTTCATGTCCTGTGTCCCTCCGTGTAATTGAATTTGAACCCTTTATGCTTATGCGCTGGTCAGTGACGTGCGGTGGGGTTTGTGACGAGTGAGGCCCTGACTCATCTGGAGTCGGATGCTCACATGAACCCAAAGTAAAAGCTTGTTTCAATATTATTTATGCTAATGATCAATTATGCTTTAATCAACTCCATACTGAAAAATGATGGCAAGAAAAACTAAATATTTAATGTAAGGTCAAACTTTTTTTTTGGGGGGGGGGGGGCTCTCTTTTTAAATAATTCAAAAACAAATGCATTATCTTACCTTTATTTGAAGATGAAATCCATGCGCCTATCCTTCTCACTACTGGGGCAGCAGTGCCCCCTAACGGTGAAGGACGGTACTTTCTGCCTCACTTTGTGTATTTTCACCGTGCATTTGCAAAGTCCAAAAGACCGATCGCAACGGAAAAACGTCGCACATGCAATTAATGCAATATATTAGACTATGGAACATCAGCATGTGCAGCACGTGTGTAATCAAACGTGTATTTTGGTGATATAAAGAGAGACAGCAATGGGCACGCGCCAACCACCTGCTTCATTTACTGTATGTGACACAGCGCCCCCAGAGGTGAGCCACAGCACTGCACTGGCTCGCCTGGTATTTCTTCTATGTGTTTGAACAGGCCATGCATAAATTCCATGATTTTGACCATTAAAGTGTTGAAATAATTCAGAAAACAGCTGTTTAAAACAGTTTTATAGAACAGTCATATGGTCATATGTAATTTCTCTTATCATTGTAAGTATTTTACCTGTCATGATGACAGGAGAGGCACTGCCTCACCTGCCTCCCCTGACCGCACTGGCGTTGGTATACGCCACCCTTTTGTTTCTTCTAAGTTGCCACATAGTGATACTTGGTCAGAACCCCGGGGTGTGTAACCATGTTAACCAAGGATGCATAACTCTGGTAACCACGATAATATCAGAGAAGCTTTTCACAGCTGGACTAAGGTTACTGCTGTGGTCAGGTTTAACTAGAAAAGGTAAAGTTAGACAGTCAACTGATGCATGCATTAAAATATGAGCAGAATGTAAAGTGTCAGTATGTGACAAGTTTAGAGTGAGGATGTGTTATTATACACTGTCGACCTGAATCTCCCTTAAAAAAAACCCTCAAGTTAAAGAAAATGTGTGCATGCTAACCAGCTTCAATTACTGTTCTAGTTAATATTTACCCAACACCCAATGCACATGCACGCACACATACACCTACGCCATTTGAAAGTCATAAAAAAAGAAACAAAACGGGGAGAAAAATGCTTTTTCTCTTCTTTAGTGAAATTACCACCTGATGTGATGAATGATGTACTGGTGACAAAAGACAAAGGCTGATACATGAAAATAGAGAGGGTGGGGGCAAGGCTAATGTCTCATTAGAAACCTGTGGTTTAAGGTGATCTAGCAACACACACCGTGTGTACAAAGTACATATGGGGAGGGAAATTTGTGATATTAGTGTGAATGAAAATGAAACATGCTCCTCTCCATCGTGCCCACATCAGCATTCCTGAGCCTGGAGTCCTATTAGCCCCCACAGTGATAGACAGCTACTCCTCCTCATCCCCCATTACGCTCACACACACACTCACAAGGACTGCACACACTGCAACATGCTCACTCAATTAAAGTCTGACCTTCTACCCTTTCTGGAAACTGTCAGAGGGTGCTGCACCACCATATCTGTGTGAGCATGTTTATGCCTGTTTGCATCTTGTGTGTCAGCAAGTGTGACAATGAAACAATGTGTTTGCATGCAAGGACAAATCATCACTTACAATAAATCAACAAAAAGAACAAAAAGAATCTGTTACACACAGTTTACATCAGTTTTAAGATGTTGAATAGACATTTTTTTTTAAATCAATGAGATAATTTAAAGATGTATCATCAACTATGCTTTATTCTCTGTATTTTCTGCTCATAATGACACCATTCAGGTCAGACCTATACACCATTATCAAAGTGTTGCAAAAACTTTAGTGTTAACTTTACCATGACAGCCATGACACAAATATTTAAAGTCATAATCACTCTTCCATAATAAGCCGAGAGCCTGTTAGAAATCAACTTCCTCTCTAATATATCCAAAACTGGTCCTGAATAATCCCGACCATCCTCTGCGCTGTTTACAGGAGGCAGCAGAGCTCCAACAGACCGATTCAGCTCAGCTGCCACAGGGGCAGATACAGGAAATCTTTCATTTTTCATGCCATCACCTTCTACAACACAGTATATCAGATAATTATATATTATATTACTAATATATTATTAACATTATTATATTAATATGTGTATAAAATATTCCTGTATAAAATGACAAAAACAGTTTGTTCTTCATTGTGTTGTCAGAAAGGATGAGAACAGACTTAAAATAGCAGTTATGGAACGCTAATTTTAACTGATGGGAAAGAGGTGCACAGATAAGCTTGACTGTATTAGAGAAGAGCTGCATACACTTCTCTTATGATCACATAACCATATATTTGTATATTGTAGACTAATTTGTAATTTATAGCAGATTATTCCACTGAATTTGCATACTTGTGAAACTCAGTAATTGCCAAATAAATAAAAATTCAATAGCATTTTACATTTTTACATTTTACATACATTTTTTTCTAAGTCAGTGGTTCCAAAAGTGCGGAGTGCTCTGTGGGGCAAAAGGATGCTCAGATGTTTCAGAAAAAGTTGGAGAACCACTGAGGATTTAATCATGGTAATTTATTTTTTTGATTTGATTCCTTTCTGTACATGCTGGTGGATCCCAAGATCAGAATGGTAACTGGACCGGTGCTTTTCGAGTGCATTTCTACTCAAAGCACTTCCTGTGCAACTCAGGGTTCAGGATCTTGTCCAAGGATACTTCGACATGCAGACTAAAGGAGCTGGGGGTCAATTTGATGAAGTTCCGACTGGTAGACCACCCGCTCACTCTAACACCTGAACCACCCTAGAAATTCACAAAGCATTGAGATTACTCTATAGGTTATACATGCAGGAATATGCCCTGTAGTGTAGCCTGCAGTTTTTTAAATAATTTCCTTTAGTGTTCTAAATGCCATTGTATTGTTGCATGTAAACTTTGCATACCATATTTCATAACAGAATTTAACTACACACACTTCTTCTTCATCATCTACCCAAACAGTACATGGCCATGTAAGCTTTGACCCTGAAGCTGTCCTCTTTTTGGGCAGGCTAACATGATGTACCAGAAGTCTGCCAGTTCAAGCATTTGCATTATTCAAAACACATTATACAAGATATTCAGCAGGTGGGAGCCCTCCCCAGGCCCATCCCCAACCCAGAGGAATTCCTAACTAGGCAAGCATTTTAAGATGTGTGTGTGCGCGTGTGTGCGTGCGTGCGTGTGTGTGTTGCTAAGGAAGCACGTGTTTTCCTTTGTATATGTGTGATGAACTATCCATGGGTGGAATGCAAAAGTCCATTTCAGCGTACTTTGGGACACTCTGTACCCATTAGTTAGGGCAAGCAGACAGGGACATGGCACCACTGGTGATGGAGAGGAAGGAAAGAGACATGAGCAGAGATAGTGGGGGACCATAAATAGGTCTCTGGTTACTAAGGTGAGAAATAATGTAAAACATTATGGATTTTTAAAGGATAACAGAAAGCACAGACTGATGGAAAAGTTATACGTTTGTTTTAAGGTTTAATAGTGAGGCTATCTGTGCACACTCTTGGCCCCTCAGTGTAACAGAAACTCTCCATCAAACATAGTATTCCCAGTATCACCATGTTTTCTGTGTGTTTTCTGCCTGACTACTAGCAGTATTGGCCAGCCGTTGGCTGTAATTTGAAATTTTTAACAGTGCAACTTGTGCTTTTATGCAGCCTCTCCAGCAACTGAAGAATCCTGTCTTTGCGATAATGAGGCGTTATAGTCTCAAATGAAGCCACAGCCTGTGATGTCCACACATTGAAACTCAATGCATCCCTTTATATTGTACTCAAACGTTCCTCAACTGTATGCTTCACCTCTCTGCAGAGCCTGGCTGTGGCTGAGTCCATGAAAAGAATGTGGCGGTGTCAAGTAGCCCAGCCTGAACTCTCTGAGGCAGATGACTGATGGTGTTCCACTGTATGTTTCTCTATCCACACATGCTTTCACTGCTTCGGCAGTGTGTTTGGGACAGAGCTGCCGCTATGTTTCACAGATGGCTGTAGATGCTCACTGCTGTACATCTGTCCTGGCCTCATCCATGCATATTGATGACAATTTGAGCAAAAAGTTCCTATTTCCTATCATCACTCCAGAAAACCCATTGCTCAATGCCCTTTTTTGAATAATTAGTTCATTTTTAAGCAGCTTAACAAAAAATAACCTTCAGGTACAAGGACTGGAATGACAGTGGATTTAGCAGCCAGTGTCCAAAGAGCAACGTTGAAAGACCTTCATAAAGCCTGCGGTGGTTCAAGACTTTCTCACAATATGAAAGTTTAAAGACATTTATAGCATAAATCAAGATATTAAGTTGTAACCTTACAGAAAAATGTTCGACTGAACATTCCAAACAATAAATGAAAAATGCTTGGACTGTCAGATTCCCGCTATCGGATGTAACCTGCACATCTGCTTTATGATCTGTAAATATGAGGAGGTTTGAGTGCAGAAATATTTTCTCTTTTCAAAACGTAACTTTTTAAAACTTAACTTCAAAACTACAAAACTTTTTACATTTCACCAGATGAAAATATTTAAGCATTGCTTACACAGGCGCAACAAACGGTTGCGCTGCCTCTTGGTAGTCGGTTTTTCGCACATGCAATTAAGTTAAGGAATCGTTGTGTTTGTTTAGGATGTGATCTGCCTCTCTTCCTCTAGTCCTGTTTTTAACTCGAGCCAATTCCAAACAGCCTCAGACATGCATCGCATGCCGTGATGAACAAGACAAGAAAAAAGGTTTGAATCCACCATCTGGTCTTTCTGTGTGGAGTTTGCATGCTCCCCCCGTATCTGCGTGGGTTTTCTCCGGGTACTCCTGCTTCCTCCCACAGTTCAAAGATATGCAGTTAGTGCGGTTAGATTAATTGGTGATGCTTAATTCCCCAAAGGTTTGAATGTGAGTGTGATTGGTTGTCTCTCTGTGTTAGCCCTGTGACAGACTGGTGACCTGTCCAGGGTGTACCCTGCCTTTCACTCTATGGCAGCTGGGATAGGCTGGGAAGGATGGATTTATTGAACTCCCAGGTTCCCTGTTGGCACTTTGACCCATATATAACAATATGCATGCTTAGCAGATTGGAATTTGATTAGCAGCATATCCAGAAGCACCCTGTGGGGCAGGCTCATTGATCAAGCACTTTGACTGGTGGAGACCACAGGGTGGAACACAGATGTGGGCCAGTGTATCCAATTATTGTAGTCCCACCAGGTGGACAAGACAGGATTTGCTCTATTTACCTGTACAGATGTGTTGTTAGCTCTCTAGTTTACTTTATTATTTAGGCTCAGTAATTAGATTAGATAATGTTGGACTGCAATGTAAAGAAACATTTCCAGGCTTGGTGACCACACAAAGTGCTTTCAGTGGCCAATAAATGTTCAGTGAACATAGTTTTTTTTAAACTTCTACATTTAATGCAGTGATGAAATACAGTAGTACTCAGCAAATCTATGCATTGTAATGTATCCAATGTCATTTTGTTAAATGCGATCAAAAGACACAAGAAACACACTCATTTTGGGGCTCCTCTAGTGTAGTTTGGCTTTGTGTCTGTGATATTGATGCGTTTTGACATGTACATTGATTGTTCATTTGTAAGTCAGAGTGGAATATAGTTGAATATGACAGAAGGCCTCTATGAATTATGTAGTGTCATCAGTTTATTCGGATCCTTTTTTACAATAAAATGGTCTTAAATCATCAAACGGCATAGATTGTATATGTTCTAAAGAGAGAGGCTCCAAGAGAGGCCTATGAACCAGGAGCACCTACAAAATCCAAGTTTTATTTCTCTGTTACAAATGAGCATGACTATTTATTACTAATACTGAAAAACAATCATCATCATTCATATTATGGAAACATGTACAGTGTATCCTAAAATGTAAAAGAGGTTGTATAGTTTCACTGGGGTACAGAAACACCAGATAGGTCAATCTGCAAGTAAACCAAACTTATTTGGAAGAAATGAGTGGTTTAAGCTGCATTTGAGATGCTAAGAAAGCAGAGGGATGCTACTGGCTCATGTTAGATGGTCACCTTGCATCCGGAGAGTCGCTGAGCACAGGCCGTCATTGTGTCCCTGGGCAAGACACTTAACCCACATTGCCTGAGTGTGAATGTGTTGTGGGGTTGGTGTTTGGTGGTGGTCGGAGGGGCCGTAGGCGCGGATTAGCTGCCACGCTTCTGTCAGACTGCCCCAGGGTAGCTGTGGCTACACTGTTAGCTTACCACCACCGAGTGTGATTGAGGTGTGACTGAATAGTGCACGAAAATGGTAAAGCGCTTTGAGTACCATGAAAAGCAGTATATAAGTGTAAGGCATTATTATTATATAATATGAAACTCCAGATTTTTGTCTTTAAGCTTTTATAATTCTTGATGAAACAAGTTTGTTTAGAACAGTGCAGCAAGGGAAAATTAGTGAATGGCACAATTCTATCCATCCACCCATCCGTCCATCCGTCCATCCACCCGTCCATCCGTCCATCCACCCATCCATCCACCCATCCATCCATCCATCCACCCGTCCATCCGTCCATCCATCCATCCATCCGTCCATCCATCCATCCATTTATCCATCCATCCACCCATCCGTCCATCCACCCATCCGTCCGTCCATCCACCCATTCGTCCGTCCATCCATCCATCCATCCATCCATCCATCCATCCATCCATCCATCCATCCATCCATCCATCCACTCATTCACCC
>VUQK01039889.1:0-54375 GCA_015106715.1 Bujurquina vittata
AATGTGTATAGCACAGCAAGATAGTTTGCCATTCTCTGAGTCGATTGCAGTAACCATACTTAAAATACCAATTTGTCTGATTGGCAATGTTTATACCAATATTTTGTTTTGTTGTTATTTATTGTGAAAATACAACACAACAGGTAAACTTTGGCCACAACCATCAGCACATGTCCAATATGCCAATATCAGTCAATAAGTTGACCATTACAAATGTTTGACAGCTACATCAGTGTCTGTATAGATACACTAGTGTGGGATTGTGATGCAGTGAAGGCATCTCTTCCAGTCTCCAACCACAAACACTTCCAATTACCAATCTGCCCTGACAATATCTGAAATCATTTGTGATGATTTTAATTCATATAATAATCAAAATAAATTTTAAGGTTGCTATAATGTAATGTCAAGATGCACCTCCCTGATTATTCTTTTACTGTAAGGCAAGTTCATCTTTATTTAGTCTAATGGTTCATTAGTGTTTTAGCATGAACAATTAAGAATAATGTAAAGTGTGGAGCAGTTCTCTTGCTCACTCTGCTTCTGGAAAATTTAATGAATGAAAACAGATTTAATGAATGAACGGTGAATAAATCTAACCTAGAGCGAACCTCAGACATGGTAGCTCAAGTTCAAAATCGTTCATGGTTGATTTATCCTGTTTTGACTTGGCTTTGTTCTCCCGCTGACCTTTCCAAGGTTTACCCTTGATTGGTATTGATTAGGTAGGGACTAGTGAATTACTGAAAGTCACATTCTGACCCCTGAGCTTTGACCCTTTGGGTTGTGTTGACCAGTTTGTTGGCAAAGCGTTGAAATGAGTAAAGGCTTTGTTGTGATGCATCTGTGTCTCTCCTTAATAGAGTCTCAGCAAGAAGCCATCACTAAAATAGCTTGTGATCTTAGATCTCATTTGTCATCAGCCACTGCCCACTGCCTTTGATACTTTTGGAATATATGCCATTAACAACGATGCAAGTATATTTACTGTGGTTTTGTTTCCTTTGTTTTTAGAAGATTAATGGGACTTTCGTTGCTCTTCATTGTGATAAAAGGGATGATGAAATTTTCCTTATGTTGACACATGAAATAAAGTCACTGAAGTAGGTAAAATGGCTTTTCCTACATGCATTATTTCTGATATAGTATGTGTCCGGAAGGCATAATAGATTATTCTTGGCTGTGAAGGACAAAATAGTATTCCTTAAAGTATTCCTAATCCTAATCCTAATTTCTGGCACGCCTCATACTCAATGTTTCTGTCACCCGTTCAGTCCAGATGTGTTCTCTTAGTACCCGTCCCTAGGCATTAGATAAATAACATAAAACCCTGGTCTAGTTCATCTTTTCCTGGTCCACCAGAGTTGTGCAGTGGGCATGGATTAAATAAGATAAAGTGTTTTCATTGTGTTTATGAACAAAATTGACCAAAACAAGGAAGAATTCTCCTTAAAAGGGTCAGTGACTCGTATTTGTTTCTTTTTCTCTTCAATGTGTTTGCTAATGTTGCTACTCTCTTTGTGTTTTCAAGGTAATGTGCTGGCTTGTAGTTCCTCTTACAACAGATCTCTGACTTGCACCACTGTGATGCAATAGTTGGTGCGATTACTGAAGCCTCTTTATAGCTCTCCCAGTGGATAAAGACTCCATCTTATTCTCCACACTACTACCCTCCATAAATTTCACTTTTTATTTGCTTGACAACCATTTGTGTGAGCTCACGGTCGGGTGCTGGTGTAGGATGGACTCCCTGTTGCCCCTCTAAATCGACAGTCTGTCCAGGAAACACTTTTTTCCCTCCTGAATGTTATCTCTTTGATGGTCTGTTTCTCTCGCCTTCCTCACTTTCTCTAGGACCTCCTCATTAGCTTAGACTCCGGAAGCTTTTCATCATTTGGATGAATGACAAGCCTGGTACAGTGGACCCAGCCAGGGCTCCCGCCCCTCCCCCACAAGCACGCCCGCGTCACCAGGCAACACACCACAAAAGACCTCTGTTACAAAATAGCTTTTAGGATCATTTTAAATGACTTGCTTTTGTCTGTTTGTCTGGAATTATTTGGAAAGCGCTGAAGCTTTGGTAGCAAATTTATTTTCGCCCTGCCTGATTCTTATAAGGAGACCGCAGTTGACCTGGGGAACTGTTTGAAAAGATCTGAAGATCCGGCACCGAGGGTGCAGCCAACAAGCGAATTCACTGAGTCGTGAAATCATAAGTAGTAAAATAGTACTATATGTGCATATAGTGACTATGTTATTATTTTATACATCGCTTCAGTATACATAATTTCCATCTTGTTTAGTCCTGAAACCATAATGGTGAATTGAACCACTGTTATAATGGCAGGCCTCTCAATGAGACTGAAATGAAAAGGGGGCTGGGGGTGGCGGGGAGTGCTTATAGGAGAAGACAGAGGAAGCCTGTAAAAGTGCCTCAGTTTATACCCATGCCGCTCATTCGTGTGAACTTAACTCCTCTCTGGATGCAAATGTAAAGCAGTGTGTTTTCCTCGGTCTTGCTGTGGGAAAAGATGCTAAATTGCAGCTTGCTGCTCCTCAAAGGTTTGCGGACCGCTTGCCACGAGCGGCCACTCAGATTCAGACAGCACTGAGGAAGAGTGATTTATGTGGAGCTGATGGTAGTTTTCATGAGTGTGTTTGTACTTGTACGTGCACGTGTGGCTCTCCGACACGCTCCGACCTTCCTGTCCCCCCACCCCTTTCAGGAGCTCCTGTCTGTGTGACTGCTGAAGCTCCATCCCTACGTCTCCTTTTAGCACCCTTTGTCTGCAGGCCAAACCCTGACTTCGATCAACAACCCCCCTCCCATCTCCCTTGCTCCTCTGTGCTTGCCATGAAGTCAGTGATCTCTCTGTCATATTGATCTGCAAAACATAGTCTTAATATTTAAACATAAAGCCACTTTGGATGCTCTTTTGCTCCTTGCAAAATGAAAATTAGTTTAATAGACGTTTATAGAATTCCTCTGTTATGCTTTGACTGATAGCTTCTCATTAATATTTCTTTCTTAAAAAGACCACAAACTGTTGTTGCCCTGGTCCTTCCTGTGGGCAGGTACATGCTGCTGTGTGGTCAGGGCTCCTCCATCTGTGCCAGTGTATCAGATGAACTTGGGGAGAAATGCATTTTTTTGTTCAAACTGATGACAGGTCTGACCTCCCGTTGTGTAATTGCACTGGAAACCGATTATTACTCTGCACCTGCTAACTAAATCTGCAGATCTCATTGTCTGATTATGAATGCCCCTTTTTAGCTCAATTAAAATTGTAAACAACAAAGCAATTTTATTACAGCATGCCGTTTTTCTGATTTCAGAGCAGCTTAATTTTCTAAAGGTAACAATGAAGGTTGTCTCACTCTCTGTTTCCAGTACAGATGCTGTTTGTCCGCTGTGCATTGCTTTGTTGTCAGCACGCCAAGTAAACAGCAACACTAAAAATCTCCTCTGGGTAGATATACTGACAAATGCTGAAACTTGTCCAGCTGTCCTGTGGGGAAGACGACATGTCTGAAGATGACACATCATTCATCTAAAAGTGGTGGAAAATCACCAAAGGGTCCCATACAGCATGCCTTGTGCTCAGGTCTTAAGCCATGCTGACAAGATTTCAGCCATGTACAGAGCACAGACATGCATGGCAAGCTCTAAATATGCCCTGTTAGCTGCTCCATAATGTGAAGGATGAGTTGGATCCAGCATCCTTAAGCTTTAAAAATATCTGCCTGCATAAATAGCATCACTTGGCAAGTGAAGCCCAGGAGCAGGAAGAGGGATGCAGGAGAGTGTTGATGCAGCTCAGTGACTAAAATACATTTAACTTAGTTCTCCAGATGCACCTCAGTTGTGACATGGTTTTAATCATATCACCATTTATTCTTATGGGATCACACTTTAAAATGCAAATAAATGGGCACCAAAGCCCTCAGAAGAAAATATAAGCGCACATTATGTACACACGTGCAGTATATGTAACAAATTGATATACAGATATGTACACAAACTTTGCTCCTTTTTGTCATCGTGCTAACTTCTTATGCAGCTGCTGTCAGCAGCTGTGCACACTGTAGCTCATTCAGATTTTTTGTTCTACATATTTCATTGTTCACTGTGTCAACTCTGGAAAACATCCTACTTGAACAGTGGAATAACATCATTTGGAAAGTAAATGCCTTGAAGAAGCAGCTCATCACTGGGCAGATTCAAACTATGGTTATAAGACAGTATTCAATGCAGTGGCCTTGATTTTGACATTGTGGTAAACAAACAAATGGAAGGGAACACACCGAGGATTAGAGGCTCAAAGTCAGCTTCAGTGCGTTTGTGTCTGCCTGTGGATGTGCACATGACTCTGTTTGTACATATGATGCCATCTTTGCTTGTGTGTCTTGATTAAAGTGGCACTCAGTTAAATCTCCATTGCCCTACAGATATCTCTGGACCACCCTAGCTATTCTCAAACAAACAGATTAATAGGGGGCCTGAAATTCCTTCTGACTGCTTTTAAGGCTCATGGGAGGAATTCCTGAGTAAATAGAGGTCAAAGGTGAAAGAAAAGAGAGCAGAGGCTGGGGCAAAGGTTGGAAGAGCCAGACTAGTCTCCAAATGTGGAATTTTGCTTTGGCTCACATAATTAAGGTTGCATATTATGGTTTGAATGACGTAGGTTTGGCTGCAGGAAACCAGTTTTATCAATAGGGTCTTCCCAGGGATAGAAAACATAAGGACGTGTGGGCGTGGGCTTGTTTTTAGTGTGTGTGCTGGTGTAAGGACTTAGTTTAGTGTGCGCTACTGCCCCGTCACCGTGCTTCACTACACTTAACAGAGCCTTTATGGCCAGATTCCGCAGTTAAAAGTCTTTACAGGGCCTGCAGCATCCACCAATAAAAGCACATAACCCCCCTCTTTTTGTCTTCTTCATGGCACACATTTTGTTTTTGCATCTGTGAAAAAATGTGTAATAAGGACAAAGACAGGCAGGAGGTGGAGACAGTTGTGGATATTACTAGCACCCACTCAGTTTTTCACAGACACACACAGAGGGAGCGAGAGAGAGAAAGAGGGGCCCTCAGACCCGTTTAGCATTTTGTTTAAGCGAGGATCAGGAAATCTTTCTGCCAACAAGGAGAAGAGTCCAAGACAAAGGCCTGTCAGTGATGGGCAGGCAGCAGCTCTTCTTTGGGCCTCTGCCATCTCGCTCCCTCTCTCCAGCCTGTGTTTGTGTTTGTGTGTGCTGGGGTACCTCTTAGAGCAGAGCAGCACCTATTGTCATTTATGAAATGCAGGGGCAGTGGAGTGGCTGGGAACAGGCAGAGGCTGTGGAGATGTTCAGCCTCTGGTGGCTCTGCTTTGTGATGGTGGCCTGACCGTTTGTTCTCCTGACCAACTCAGCTAGCTGTGGCTGAGGCCCCCTTTTGTCACTGCTGACTCTTGGTGGGTGTGTTTCCCCGTGCTCCCTCCTGCCTCTTTCTTCCCCCTCTGCTTCAGCATTGATGTAGAAATAAAGGGGTCAGGGGTCATAAGGGGCTGGACGATGGAGAGGGGGGTTTTTATCTGGGAAACGGTGACCTTTTTGTGTGTAATAGGGCAGAATACCCCACCCCCAGCCCCCTTTTTTAAAATTTCTCCTCCCATCACGTTTTGCCTCTTTTAATACTCAGTCTTCTGCTTATTCCCTAGTGGGGACTCATCCCCCTCGTCTGATCACCCAGGGGCAATGGCAGTGACCTTGGATTTGGCAGTGAAATAAAATGACCCAAACCTGCCACTGCACCAGAGCTCCAAGCCTGCCCGTTCCCAAATAAGTAATGAAGCAGCCCAGCTGCGACATAAGAGCACCATTTTTCTCACTCTGTATTTAACAGTGTTGTTGCATTTGATCCTGCTGATATTTAAAAGCACATTTTGAACAATGCTGGCTACAGGATTGATTGATTGATCATTTTAATCATTGATTCAGGAAGAGGGAAATGTGCGGCAGTGTTTCATACTGCTCACACCATGATAATGGCCGTGTTGTGCATTAAAGCTATTTTTGCCCCACAATGACTTGGCTGGATGAGTGACTGCACACCACAGCTTTTAAGTCCTGACCTCAATGTAAAGATGGCAACTTTGTGCACTGCTGTTTAAGAAGGAGTGACGGCCATTCTTTGAAATATAAATCACCTGCTTGCACAGAGCGCCGTAATGTCTAAATGAAACAGACATGCTGCTGCACAACCTGTAAACTTGCTTTGATAGGGACTGAATTTAATACTGACCTTCATTTCATTCATTCATGAAATAACTGGCATCGTTATAAAACCTGTTAAAGCAATATAGCTAGTTTCATTCATATGTTTTCAAAAGAGAAATTCTGCTTTTTGGTTTTTTTTTTAAACTTAATTGATTAATTTTAAGTTTTATTATCTTTGGAGGTTATCTATCTTTCATATTTCCCCAGTTAAAACTTTAACACAAAGAATAGGACATTTTAATATACAATTTATATGCCAGTGCATAGTGCACACTCTTCCTTAGCTGAGATTGGGAGCCTGCAGCTGGAAGTTGGCATGGCACCTTTGGTTCTGGGTTCAGACCTCCTGTTCAGTCAGGGCCTTTTTAGTGTAGAGTCGGATGGTCTCACTGTGCCTGCATGGTTGTTGTAGTTTTTTATTTTTTTATTTTGGTGACTATAAATTGGTGGTATAGTGGATGTGAAGTGAGTGTCTCTCTACACCCCATCCAGGGTGCGCCTTTCCCATCGTCCATTGTCATCTATCATGCGCTGCAGCCCTGAATGACAGTAGTTGGTTGATGGAACTTACAGCCTGTGAAGCCATTTGTTTCTCATCAGTTGCACCCATGTAGTACAGCAAAAGTCTACTAATGTGCTTGTTTTGCTTCCCATTTTGACAATTACATTTAATAAAAAAAATTATATTTATATTTTTTTATCAATCTATTTTTTTGCAGGGTTAAAATGTTTTAGCGTTTTCGTGATTGTCCCTGCATTGTTATTGCATTTGCAGTCAGTCTGAAAGGAGAAGTTGTTATAACAGCATAAACTCACTGAGATCTATAATCTTTACTTTCTTTCCTCTATAGCTACATGTGTTTGAAGTGTTTGGGGTTAAAAGCCTGTCAGGCTCCACTGTGTGCGCAGAGTTGGTCACCAGGGATAAAATGAATTCCACAGGAACCAATTACAAGTGGCTACTGCTGGCAAAGGATCAAAGATTTCTGGGATGGCCGCTTTCCTGCTGGCAACCTGTTTGCAGTGTCTGTAGTTCTGTTAGCATGGATGACTTTGGGGGAATCTAATCATTGAAAAATGTACAGTTTCATTACAAATTATGAGTTCTGTCACTTAGAGTGGTTTCTCATGAGCATGTATTAAATACAAAGCAGTGCAGTTTATAGTGGAAAGAGATCTTATCGAGCAGCTCAAGATGGAGAAAAAAAATCCAAAACATCATCACTATCCTAATTCTTCTGCATTTCCTTCTGCTGCTGTAAATTATCTTAGGGTTTGGACTTTTGGTTGGATGAAAAAAAACCCACATCCTGCAAACCTAGATGATGCTCAGAGACTTTGTAAAATCTGAAATAAAAAAAAAAAATTCAAAAAAGGGAACGAATAAAGAAAATGTTCTTAAGGCCACAGCAAAACAAGCTGCATCGAAAAGCAAGCAGGGATAGGTGAGCTAGATGAAAGTGGACCGCAGTAGGGAGCAAAATAGGTGGAGCATGTGTCGGTGGTCTCAAAAGCTCTCTCGGCCTCTCTGGCTCTGAAGGCTGGACCTTGAACCATGAAGGAACATTCCATTCCGATGCTGTGCCGCGACCTCTGACCCCAGCAGCTTTGTTTCCAGAGCTGCTTTCGACAGACACCGGGGGTACAAAGCAACAGCGGGCTCACTTAGCTTGAAGAAGCACGTCTCTGCCGTTTGAACATGCCGGAAAACTGCTCCCCTGACCCCTGGCTCGTAATTTATCTCTGTAACTTACACATTACCTTTGCTTAAAATCAATTAAATGATCTTACAGGGACATGTGCACAGGATTGCGGTCAGAGACTGTACATACAATACGTTGACCTGCTGCTTTCCTGTAAGGTGTATTTTACTCTGAAAGCACCAGTGAGACATTTGATTTTTCGGTCCTCGAGCGACAGATTAGAAACCTTTGCGAGCATCTTTCGCAAGAGCTGTTTTAAAAAGTCTTCTTTGACTGATACCGGTGAGGTGAGAGGTGATTATTTTGTAATATAATATAAAGAATTTGTATCATCTGTCTTTAATCATTTTTATGAATGCATCTCAGTTTTGTTTAGTCTTTTTCTTTACAGATGTGGTTTCATGTCATGTGTTAGTAAGTCGTAAGGCAGACCATTTCATCGCCACAGCGTGAAAAGATGAAACATGACACTAGCACTGTAATGGCCCTCTCCATTTTCCAGCATGGGCATTATTTGTGAGTGGTAAGACAGCTTTAGAGGGTTAGCCGGCTGATGGCGATTTGGACGTGTCGGTGATATGTGCTTATGTCTGACAGCTTATGGTAGAGCCCCTCCCATCCGCTGCAAGGACTAGATGAGATGAGAGCATGGCTGTCAGTTACATGTTGCTTATGTGTTCTTTGTCAGTGGACATAAATTCTATGAATACTGAAATGCTGATGTTTTCGAGGGAGACTGGTCTTTATTAAAGAAGCGCTTTTCAGTATGTCACAAAATTTCACATTGAAGATGTGCTGTCAGTAGAGACAAAATTAACTGAGTATTCTTAGCTATTTCAAATTAATCAATCATTAGATTTCCATATTCCTGGGTGAAGATTAATCGACTTTAAAAATTATCTGTAATTGCAGCCCTAAGGCGTCCTACTAACAGAAGACTATATAGGGAAGATACTAAAATTATTCCTCTGAGCTGCCTGAAAACACAATTAATCATTCTGATCTTGCATTAATCCTTATTGACTGGCAGGAATGTGATTTACAGGAATCACTGTAAAGATAAAGCCTTCATTTAATTTCATTGTTCACTGGACCCCAGAAAGAAAATTTTTCTCTCAATTTACGTAAATCCAAAGCTGCTCTTTGTTTATTCAGGCCCTGAATGTAGCGCTGCGCTATCTGATGGAGCAGATCGCCACTGAATGTAGTATATTGCACAGGCTTTGTTTGCACCCGCTATAGGTAGTGGCAGAGACAAAGGGCTTTCATTTCTCACACACCGTCTTGCAACACTAAGTGGTTATGACAGGCTCTGCACTTGCCTTTCCTCTCTCCCGTGCTCTTCTTCCTCTGTGGTAATTTTTTTCTCATGATCTAATGTGAGATGGGTTCCATGCGGTGGGCGTGGCAGGGGGAGTCACACATGTGCGTACAAAAGGAGCTGGGGGTTACTGACTGCATATTACCATGAATTCATCGGGCTTAGCGTGGAGGCGAGCCGGGGGGGGGGCTGGGTTCCCCGAGTGAGTAAGGGGCAGTAATATCCCTGGTGACCGCAGTCAGCTGTCAGCGTGAATGGAGGGAAGAAGGGAGGGTAATAAAAGGCAGTGAAAAGAGAAGAATGGGAGGCAGACTTTGGGTTTCCAGGCATCTCACTGAGAGGATGTTTTGGTGTCAGTGTCTTAATGTCACATAATGAGGTGCAGGCAGTTTTCCATACATTGTTAGCAGCTGTGACTGTAGCTGCTCTTCACTTTATGTTATGCAATATTTTCCATTCTTCAGCTCCTACATTTTTTTTAAATCTCTCAGTGTGCATGCGTCTGCGTTGCTGTTAGAAGTTAAGAATAGCATGAAGCAGTTGCTTGAAGCATCTCCCGCCAATCTTGTCGCTATGATTGATGTTACAGGATCTCTTCTCGCAGTAATTGAGCTGATATTTACAGAATACAGCATCTGATCTTTTGCTTCTCACTGTCTTTTTATCTTCCATTTAGCCCAGTATAAAGCAATGCCCAACAAGCAGGTGGTTTACCCAACCAACACTGTCATGTTTTTTTCTCTCTCATGTCTTCCTCATCAGTCCTCTGTTGTATTCGTGTGTCCCCCCCCTCCCATCAATGCATCTCTCTTTGCCACGCACTTGATGGCAATGTGTTGCCCGGGATTGTGATTAATGGCCACAATTCAGCCTGATAAATTCCCCTGAGTGGGTGCCAGTTGGCCTACGCAGAGAAGAAACTCATTACTGCTGTCAGCTGAGCTGACGACATAGGGACGGGTGTGAGCGATTGTACGTGTGCTTGTATGCGTGTCCGTGCAAGGGAGGGAGAGAAACTAATTTCTGTGCATGTCGCAAAGTCTATTCACCTTTTTGATGCACAAGCCATCGTGCGTGAATAAGTGTGTCCACGTGTTGAGTGGACACACTTATTCACGCACTGAGTGTAAAAGTGACAGCATGTCCCAGGGCTGGTATCCAAGTAACATGGATCATTTCTGAGAAATGAGTGAGCCTCTCTCTCCGCACACAATCACTGCAACTTCAGGTCTTTGATGGACAACCTGTGCACACCATTGCTTTATCAAACAACCATTCTGCTTTATTATATCCTACTTATAGTTGGTATAAATATAGATACTTTTTTTCTGATTCCCATCTGCCATTCATATATAACAGGTGATTTAAATATTACTTCTTTGTGCCCTCTGTTAAAGTCAATTCTTGTTAAATAATGGGAAAGAAAAATCTTTTTAAAGACTGTAATTACCTCTCCATTCTTACTGATGAGTATGTGGCAGTGAGAGAGCGAGGCGAGAAATAAGGAAGAAAGACGTCTAAAATGAGAGTAAGTCTGCACAATATGGATAAGCAAAGAGATGTGTCTTTTTCCTAAGAGATAGCCATCTACATTCACTGACACCACAAAGGGGGCCAAAATGAAGACTCGAGGATGAGCACGTGCACTGCATGTATGAAAATTAGCTACACGAGCAGATTAGGATTTTACTTTGCTGTAAAGTTTGAGACACTGGAGCCTATCCCAGCGGGCATAGGGTGAGAGGGGGGGCACACCCTGGACAGATCGCCGCTCTGTCGCAGGGCTTACACACAGATAGAGGCAACCGTTCACACTCACGTTCACACCTATCGGCAATTTAGAATCACCAGTTAACCTAACTCCACTGTAAATACGATGAAAATGTACATTTTAAAATTTCAAATGTTTCCCCTGTGCTGAAGTCAGCCTCTCTCAATTACATGATTACAATGGCATTTACATTCGCTATTAATGTAATCAGTTATGAGAGACCTTACTTTTTAACAAGTAAAAGTTCATATTTTTGAGGAGGATTTTATTAAAATCTGGGACACCCATCCATTATCGTCTCTGGGCACCACTTCTCATATAGCCAGTCGATACCAGAGCAAAGACTTACAGTTCTGTGTCAGCTTTTATTTATGAATGCAGATATTTAAAAAAAAAAGCCAATAAAAAGCTGAATTGTTTCAGCAGATGTTTGTTTTTTTTTGTTTTTTTGCTGTCTACAGTGACTGTTTACCTGCATTCAGCCAAAGCCTGCCCATTGATGGAAACCAACACCATAAATCTTCTTTATAGTAAATTATAATTCCGACTTGGGAAATGTATGGGTCTTAATCTAGAAAATTACTAGTGCTTACATTTGCTGCTGACGTTGTTATTGTTTAGTATAGCTTGAAGAAGCGATCGATCTTAACCAGAATCCATTATTTTGCTGATTTAGCTTTAGCTTGTGCAAAGAAAAATCCGTTTAAGGTTTTGTTGTATTGGTGACCCCGAATTGAAACTCTAAACCTGTCGCAGTGACTGTTTGGAAGCTGTGATGTGAGAATTTGTAAACCAGAAGGGACAGTGAGACAGATAAATTCCCAGTGGTAACTGCACAACTGGGGGCCCCGGCCCAGTGGACCACCCTCTTGGGACGTCTGTTGTGCTGTAAGGGATGGAGTGATGTAGAGGTGAGATTTACACGCCGTTTTAGCCATTTGGGGACGCAACATTTCAGGGTGCTATAAGATGCAGTGGAGCGCACGGACCAGTCCCGCCCTGCGTCTTTCAGATTCCCCATGGGAGCGCCAGATGTAGGGTCATCCATCTACCCAGGGTTCAAACCCCCCACCCCTCACCCCACAACCCCCAAGTTATTTTAAGATGTGTAGTTAATGCTGCATGCTGCATTATCAGAAAGCAACACATACACACACAGATACACACATTGAGGTGTATCACTCTCAGAAAAGTCACCTGACTCATATTGTTACCACCAGCATTTATTGCATTGTATTATAATAAACAACTGCATAAAAGAAGACTTTTCGTGAGAGGTTCGTCCTGGCCTCTTCAGAGCGGCCTCCAAACCCAATAGTTGTCCTCTAATGAGGGGGAAGTAATGAGTGTTAGACTGAGGAGAATTGTGATGCCAAATGTTCGTCCAGGTTGTTATTCAGAGCCTGTGCTGTCTGCGGGCCTCGCTAATTTCTGGCTTCACAAAAAAGGAGGCGTAGACCATCCAAAGAAGAATTTAGTGGCATTTCCATTAGAATATAAATCTCGTTTAACCCCAGATATCTCTAAACGTTGGGAAATATTTCAACAAACAGCAAATCAGGGATTAAGATTTGTAGGGTTTTACTTTTGTGCAGCGAGCATACAGTGAATGAGCTGAATGGCGGAAAGCACATAATTCATGTGAATATAAGGCTGATGGGAGAGGCATCTCATTTGAATTCCGAAGCAGAAGTATTGGTGATAATTAGCTATGTGACTTCTGGGGAAGAAGACAATTGCACTGAGAAGACAACCCGGCGCTTCCCAGCTGTAATCAGGTGTGAAAAAGATTGTAGACTTCTTTTGAAGGTGGATTACTGTCGGCAGGAGATGTTTGGAGAGCAAGATTTTTTGGGGGGAAAAGGAAATCAGAGTTGACAAAAAACATGGCAATCATTGCGATGCTGGCGGCACGACTGGATGTGTGAATAAAATATATTCCTCTAATTCAAAATGAATTTGAGGCCTCTTAAGAATGGCGCATTGTTCCCTGAAACGCTCAAGAGAAAGGAATTTCATCACCTTTACGGATTTACCTTCACCTGCCTCACAAGTTGAAGAAAAAGTACGAAATTAACAGCCCAAAACCTGACCCACTTTCAGCTGTCAGCTCATTTTTCTTTTATTATCCACACTGAAAAACTGAATATGTCTTCTGTGATGAATATCCAGGACTGTACTGAGCAATAAAGGTTTATCCAAGACATTTAGTTTGTAAGCTTTCAACATCTACACTTCCTGTATCATCAAAATACCTTAAAGTTGATGATGACAGGTTCCAATGATGGGAGAATATTCTGATTTACTGAGCTGTTTGTTTCCTCAAGTCCTCGTTATCTGTCAGCCACACACACACACATACACTCCAATTTAGATTTAGAGTGTGGACAAGAAACAGAAACTCAAGTCAAGACAAATGTTATTTATATCACAGACTGCACATTTGGCAGCACAGTGGCTCAGTGGTTAGCATTTCTGCTCCACAGAAGGCTTTGGTTTGAGTTCCTGGCCCTTTCTGTGTGGCGTATCCATGATTGGATGTTCTCCATGTGTTTTCTCTGGTTTTCACTTAAAACTGCAAGAAACATCCATGTGGCGACTCAAGAAGCTCTCACAAAAGAGACTCTAAATATGAAGACTTATTATTTCCTGGTTAAATGAACATAAGAAACCCCAGGGGGATTCCCAATATGTGCAGAATATGACACTCCCATTCTTGGATTCTTGATTCAGATATGGAAAAAAAAGGACTGATTTAAAAAAAAAACTTCAGAAAGAATAACAGAAGGTGGCAATACAGTGGACAATATGAGCAGCTGCTCCCAAACTGAACCATTATGCAAATATGACCTGAGTCCCAGACCCTCCTCTACACTTGGAAGACGTAAAGAAAGTGGAGTCCCATGGAGTCCTCCTTCACCATGTAGCCCAGTGGCATCAGCACATGCATAAACATGGACGCCGGGGTCAGATCTCTCACCCTTTAGGTGATCAGTAAGGAAAAGCTCATTTACACTTGAACTAATGACTAAAACTGTATGTGTGGACGAAAGGCAGAAGTGTGCATCTGCATCCGTTTTGGCAGATCTGTATAGCTGTGTGTACACGTAGTCCTCTTTGATAAATCTCAATCATTGTAAAATTACGCTCATGTCCGCGAGCCTGATTTCCATTCCAATCTTTAGTCAAGAATGGATGTAGACACTCCCTTAATTAATCATTTGCATATAAACATGTTGTTTGCCCCACAAGTTATTAGACTCACCAATGAAAACAGCAGCACAGAAGAAATGCAATTTCATGGAATGTGACTTTTTAGATGATCATTGGAAAATTGGAGAAAAGGAAATTTGGTTTTCTGAGTTCACGCAAAGAATAAAAATTGATGATTGGAAAAAAGTAACTGAGGTTATCGAGCGTGAATGTTCAGAGCAAAGGAGCCTGGCAGATAAGAGTACAAATAGAGGCAAACAAGGTCATCAGACCAATGAATGATCAGCATGCACAGCTGCACCTAACAATTAGCATAATAATTCTGCTAATAATAATCATATTAATAATAATGCAAGCTCTGTGAAATTGGCCATTTTGTTTCTGTTTTCACTTAATTCTTCATTTCCAGCTCACCATATCAGGCTTATTCTCAAAAAAAAAATGCATTTGCATGGTATGAATCATGCATTAAATAAACACATTCTAATTACTCATTCTTCCTTTTTGAGTCCCATTTTATGTGTGGGAAAAAGCATGCGCATGGTTTTTGTGTATACACATCATTTATTCATCCAGCCCTAGGGCTCTGTGTCTGAGAGGATAAACAGTGCGCACCGGATGAACCCCCACGAGACCTTACGTCAATGTTATTGATATACTTTCCTCTCCTGCGAGTATGTGAGGGTCCCCCAGTGTCCGAATGATGCAAATTTTGTCATCAGGGGGTTGGGGGGTTGGAGGGGGGGGGCACTGTGACCTTAAAATAAACTGCAAAGCACCCTACAAGGGCACCAACTGCTCATGCATCCTTTAAGTGGATTTATAATTATTATAATAAGAACAACAACAATCCACATTGTCCACAGCTGCCTGTGTGCACTTCTGAGAGCGTATAATCCGCGCCTTAGACGACGCTGAGACCGGACGCCATAAAAGACCGAGCTTAGGCCCGTGCACCTGCATGTTAAAGAGAGACAGCTGTTTTCTAGAATAAACAACTGAAGTCCAACTCAAGTCTTTGGAAAGCCAAAACAGTTTTTGAGTCCACTGAAGCCAACTCCGATTGTCATGAGAAGATGTTTGAAGTTTTTTAATGAGTGTGGAATTTTACGCCCAGTTTGTCCTTCAATGATTCAAAAGGCCCGCTGTTTTTGTTCTTCTGCATCAAATCCCTTCTTAATTGCTTGAGAGTCTCTGAATAAACAAATTCTTATTTGACAGTTGTTTTTTTTTTTTCAATCAATAAAAGGAAACAATATTAACATGATTGACAGCTACAGGCAGACTCAGTTGTAGATAATTTCAAATCAGTTCTACTTTTCCTGTTATGGGCTTGTCTTGTTATTTTAGCCCTCCTTTCTCTGTTGTCCTCTCCCAGCCCTCTCACTCTTCTCTTTTCTCTCTCTTGCTCGTCTCTAATCTTGCCCAAGCTGTGCCTGGGAATTATTTGAATAATCCCCTAATTTACAGCATCTGCTGTGCTTTAATGGGTCTCTCTTTAATTAGGGTCTACGTGCAGTAGTGAGCTTTGGGGTTACGGTCTGGAGTTGGAGCACAGGGGGTGGGGATGCTGCAACGGGAGAAATGTGGTGTATGGTGGATGAAACTAAAAGTCCTGCAGGAGTAAGAAGAAAATATCTGACAGTTTTTAAATTACCTTACCTATTTTGCTATTCAGAATTCTCAATCTTTAACAGTTTTTTTTAATGTTTAATTGTTTGATCTTCCCAACCAAAACTTCAAAACCTTAAACATTTCCTGCCTGCATCCCTTCCTTAAGACTGGCTCCTTGACAGCCACCCTTCAACTGAGACCATTTCTGATGAAGCTTCAGTGAACAGTATATGGAGCAAATGAAGGTCCAGGTGCAGCTCTCAGGTCCTGTGTCAGGTCTTTGCTGGATTTGACTTTCAGAGAATGTATAGATAGACTTTAGGCCTGCAACGTCTTCTCTTGTGCTCCATTTGTCCAGTTTCCTCAATTTTTTTAAGGACACACTGCACACCATGCTGAGATATGCCACGTTTTTTCCCCCAACATCTCTTTGGGAATCACCTTGTTGGTTCAAAAATATTATTTTATGACTGTCAAACTGTGTCATCATTGGCATTTTTCATAGATTCAACAAGAGATATGGGAACAAATGTGTTTTTGCCACAGGCTGCTAGTAACAAAGTGCCTGAAGATACAATTTAAAATGGGTTCTTTGCTAAGTTGTCTTTTATGTGTAGACACAAAAGTTCCATCCCTTCAATTAGGTGCCTTTTTATGCTTGATTGATTGATCAGTCATTATTATGTGGCTTAAGAAGAAAACAAATCATTCCTCTGAAAATGGTCAGGTGCAAGGACGGGACTGAAAGTAAGTGAAAAAGCAGCCAAAAGACCTTCAGAAAGCCTTGAGAACTACTGCTTAAGAGCACTTAGAGGCCATAAGGTCTTGAAAGCAAAATATACAGAAATGAATGGTGGCTCAAGAGTTTTGCACTGTACTGGAGTTCATTAATTGACTAATTATTTGTGGTTTTCATGTCCAGGTAATTCAGTGCAGTGCTATACTATGACAAATTACTGTATCTTTCATTTCAGCTATCAAAAGAATTTCGTCTTCAGCAGACTGGATTTAATTCTCTCAAGCTGTAGGTGTTCATGATTTTATTTATTGCTTTTTCTGGTCATCATATTTTGTCATCATTGTTGTCATTATTTATTTTGCCTCATTTTTTTCTGAGTGATAACTCTTGTAGGACTGCTGCTCTCTCTACCTCCTACAGGAACCCCTAATAGCAGCCATCAATCTTAATATGTTTAACTTAGTGCACAGAAGCTGCACACTATTGATCAACACAACAAACTGCACACAATCACGCTACCGGAAAGCCAAACAAGCCTGCAACACAAGCAGAAAAGGCTATTATATTCTTGTCAAAACTGTTCTGTAATGTGAGAGGGGAGGTTCACATGTTTAGCTGTTAGAAAAGCAACGCAAAGGTAGAAAATCCCCGCTAAGAAAAATTACACTGAAAATTGAAGCGGACACCATGCTTTGTTTGCATGACTTTTAGCTAATATGTTGGGGGGTTTATACCATTTGTGGACAAAGGCCTCATATCTTGGTATTTGATTCAGTTACAAGACTATGACTCATTCTTTGTCTATATGGAACTGCAAAACATTAGCATTTTTAGAAACAGGATGGATTTTTTTAGCTTTTTTAGCTATTCTAACAGTATGGCCCTGGGGATGATAGTGTCCGTCTGATGAGTGGTTTACCAACTACTGTATTTCGTTGGTTATTTTGGCCAACCCCTGATATTTAACAATAAGATTTAGATTTGTAGTTGTTTTCATAAATTATTAGGCAGTAAACAGGGCATGTTTCTTCTCATAATGGAAAGTAAAGCTGGCAGGAAAAAAACTAACAAAATCGTGTGCATGCAAATTGCCTTATAAATCTTATTACCCATAGAGTATATTGGCTGGAGTGCTTTTAATATAAATGATCCATCAGTTTGGTTCCTCAGCTTCACATGCATCTGAACATCTGGTACTTGGGCTCAGGTGGCAGATGTGCAGCTCAGCTCATGCTTTTGCTCATGCAGGTTCTGATGTTCATGCGCCGTTGTGAAGTATTAACGGAGAGGCAGACACACCAGACCAGGTGTAGCTCTGCTGTACCTATTGTAGGTGATAAGCATTGTGCACCACAAACCAAAGTCTGATTGGGCTGGGCTGGGGAGGAGGAGGTGGGGGCTATTGGGGCAGGGAGCTAATAAAATATCACATCTGCATTAAAATGCCAAGTCCAGGGTCCCAGCACAGGGCCTGCTATTTCTGGGATGCCTATTTAAAGGCTGTGGAAGTGCGGGCTCTCCACACTGGTATAGCAGCGTACACCGTCTTCATTATTTATGGGCCTCATCTCTGGTTTACGGAGCTGGGGGTGGGGTGTGTGCCAGAGTCATCACCGCGGCTTGAACAACATGTGCCTAATGATGTCACAGACTTGAGAGGACCCGTGGGGGTGGGGTGAGAGGTGCAATGGAGAAATGAGAACGCTTGAAATGTGGAGTGCTAGGGATGGCTGGAGGCAAAGGGAAGGAAGAGCAATGACATTACAACATAGGGGTTCACTGGCAAAGCTTTGCACCACAGCTGCCAGTTTGAACAGTACTGCAGGACATCTGCCCCTCTACTGGCATCATTACCTCTGTCATATCACCCACATGTGACCACAGGTACTTAAAAAAACATGAAAATTTCTCATTTGATTGGCTGATTTGGTCGTTGCATTAGGAGACGCAAAGAAAATAGGGCAGTTTGGATTTTTAGTAATTGTGTTCATTATTGTCTGTGGAGTATTTGTGAGTGTGTTTCGGAGAGCAATAAAGAAATGGATCATTAACTGGGGCCATTCAGCAAAAAAAAAAAGCTTCGCCAACAGAGTCGTTTAAATAATCACCATTTAATCGACATCTTTTTAATACATACAAGTTTTTCACATAAAAAAGCCTAAAAATCTACTGACTTAAAGTTCTGTTGTACTTGGTCTTTGGTTTGGAAATTCATTAGCACTGATTGGCCTTTTAGCTCATCATTGGCCCTCAAGTCTGATAATGTGTTACAGCACATTTATACTTGCATTCATATTTCATCCTCTGTGCATATTTGTGGGGAAAGCAGGTGACATTTTGACTTTTTCAAACAGATTTTCATGTTAATTTCGGCCTGATTCGAACTTATTGTTGCACGACTTCATGGTAAATTGTGAAACACACAGCAGGACAGTGCCACTCACTTTTGACAAGATTTGATTTACAGCTTAGCTCCTTGTTTCACATTTCCTCTCTGTGACCTTCCCTCATATTACTCCCTCAATCATTCTTTTGTGGTTGTCACTGAGAAACTGTCAAACATATGTTCGAGGAGCAATCTCCTCACTGTGCGCTTGTGTATGGAATTCCATTTAGCATGCACCCCAGCCATTCTCTCCCCTGTTGCAGTAATTAGACCTGCTCCATTTAAGCCAGCGGCATCATGCTGGTATTGGACAGTCTTTAATCATGTGAGAGTGTCTGTCAACACTTAGCAGAGGAGCAGAGTGAAAAACAATGGCAGTACGGGTCTTGTTGGAGGTGGGTGTCTGGATGAGTAAACTGCATTGTTGCCTAGTGCTTTTATTTTCTTTGCAGCGCGAGGGGGAGTTGTGTGTTTCTGCAGAAGCTGTTCTTTGGATGTCTTTGGCTTTACTAAATCATGTTGGCTTGCTTCTGCAGTATTCGCCATAAAAGTCAAACAAAGTGTAGATTATAAATGGCTGTTTTTCTTTAGACTTAATAAAATTCTCTGCTGCATACATTCAGCTGTGTGCATGACCCTGCTGTGATTTTTGAAATTGTGTCTGATTTTGCGAGGGTTCAACAATAGCAGGACTGTGGGCCTCTTAGAGAAACCATGTTTTATGCATGAGGGCAAAGGGTGGGGCCCGTTAGGGGGTTGTGTCAGCGGACACACACAACAGCCAGATCAGCAGACACCCTGACTACTTGGCAGAGATGCACAAGAAAAGCTTCTATAGGCATTGGTCCTCCTTTGTCCTGCAGCATTCAAGAGCCTCACTGTTCCCAGTACACAGGGACAGCGCATAGAACAGTGTGCATGCCTGTATCTTAATTTGTGACTGCATTTCAAGACAGTGCACATCTTTGATCATATTAGTCATGCTGACCTCCTTGTTTTCCATGTGTCGTTTTCTGAAAGCTTTTCACTACACCTAAGCGTTCTTCATCAGCAGTGGCAGCGCCTTCAGGGCTTTAATTCAGTACTTTCTGCCAGTGTTCGCCTCAGGCTCTTTATGACAGCAGGCCAGGACGCAAAGTATTGTTGATTGCTTTTGTCTGGAAAAATAGTGAGAGTCCATAAAAGCGTTACTTTGGGGCCATTTGAAATATAATATACTAACTTCTGACAACTTTACGGTGGTTTTCATCATTTTTTAAATTGAAGTGTTCCCAAGTTTGCAGTTTACTGTGTTAGAAGGAAGAATTGAAACGAGCTGAAGAGGTGCTATAATGGTGATTTGGTGATAAAATGTTACCGATGCTCGCGGTGACTTTAAAGCCATGTATGCTTCAGCGTGAAGTTACAGTTTATTAGGTGGAGCGTTGCGAGTGCCATATGGGCCCTTGAGATTGGCATATAAATTGAATTACTCCAGTAAAATGTACAGCTGTTTTAGTGAGGCCTTATCATAAAGGTAAAAAAACAAAAGAAGTGCTTATGAGAAAAGAGAAATGAGTCCAGATTGTATCTTCAGAGAAATATTACATGCTATAATGCATCATTTCTACTTACAGAAAAGTCATGGCTTATGAAGAGTGAACTACAGGAAGAAAAGTAGATTATCATGGTTTAATTTTCATTAGAGCTCCATACATCTATTCAGAGATCTAAGGTCAAGTCGTGTTGGAGAATGCCACGCTCCTCATTAAGCTCTGAAATGTAATAATCACAGTGTTGCAGCCACTGGTCTAAAGTACTGCCTCTCTAAATGAAGCATCCGCTCATCTCTCGCTCTGCTCTCATCCTTCAGTATCAATGCTTGGAGTTTGGTTCTTATTTCTATAAAGAAATTTCAAACAGTGTGTTGTTTCTTTTCTGGTTCTTTACAGTACAGTAGGATTACGTTGATAACAGTCAATGCACACGCAGTCAATAGGTCAGCAAATTAATTCTGTATTGGCAGAAAATACGAAACAAACACCAGGTTCAAATGATGTCTGTGGAAGAACTGCCAGACAACAGACAAATTTTCCATGTAATTTGTTACATAAGTACAATGTAAAAAGTTAAACTGACCAAATGAAATTTATTGGCATACATTCAGTGTGTACCAAGCATATTTTCCTTAATGATCAATTATTTCAGTAAATTAACCTTTGATTTTATATATTTCAGTTGCATTTAACTTAAAATTATTGCTTCATGTTCATGAGGGCAAAGCCTTTTAAGTATTGCTGCCTTTCACTCGCAGATCGCAGAAGTAATTTAATGCAGGCTACATGTTGGTGCGGGGTGGGGTGGGGTGGGGGTGTTATGAAATAATAAGGGGTCTGTCCCGTTGTTATGCTAAGTTTTCGGAGAAGCCCTTCTTCCTCTAAGTTAATTATGGCTGACATTTAAATGAGTGCACTTCTGTTGAAGAAGGTGGGAGAATTGTGGAAGAAGAGGGCCTCTCTCTCTAATTGAGTTTGTCGCTGGCTCCACCTTCGATGCTGCCTTTGTTCTGCAGGGAGTGGATATGTGAACTGCAGCTGAATGAGGATTTCTATAGGGATATTGATACTGGTTTGGCTATGTAGCGTTGGCCTCATCTATGTCATCTTTATATATACTGGCATGCATTTTGAAAAAAATTACCTTGCCTACATGCTAAATGTTAACATACCACATTCATCAAGCAGAAAAATGCAGCTCATCCTCTTGAGCAGGATGCAGCCTTTGAACTGTTCAGTGGTACCACAGAAATAGATACACTTTTACATCTTGAATGTGTCTTTTTGTGTTGTTATTTGTAGGTTTTTTTCTTTTTCAGAAGATTCCTTTTACACATACACAAGTATGTAGCCAGAAAGACATCACATTCTGCTTTTCTCTGAGTTGGCTTATGTGAAAAAGTAAGGTTAGCAGGTGGGTTACACCTCTCAATGCTGAAGCACATTTAGCGAATCAGTGCCATTTTCTGCCAAAACCTGAGTGTCTGCATGAACAGCTGTCAAGGTTTTATATGAATTTTTTATACTTACAATGATCTACTTGTGGAAAACATAAATAGGACTGCTAAAATAAAAATTCCCACAGAAAATGTGCCAGTTGCAGATTTTCAGGCAGCACTTCTTTGGTAGATTTTCTGTCTCTTTATGTAGTCCAAGATTGACTCTCTGATGTTGATGATGTCTGTGGGGGCCACACCATCTGTTGCAGTGCTGCTTTTTTTTCTGTAAGAAACTGAGCTGGTTGCTCAGTAGCTTTTTTGTGAAGCTATGGCCTAATATTCCACTCCTCCTCTTTCTATCCAACAGCCATGGCAGATTTCCACGTCCAACCCGAGTCGGTGCACGCTGAGGAATCTGGCGTGGCCAGATTCCAGTGCCAGATTCATGGTCTGCCAGAGCCGGTCATCAGCTGGGAAAAAGACAGCCATCCAGTGGACACTAGCAATGAGAGGTTAGATCAAACTATCACATGGCCTGCTTGTTTTTGGGAACTGCAGCACTTTTGTTAAAGTTTACCAGGTCTCAACTGTTTTCTGTCTTTTAGGTACACACTTCTGCCCACAGGCGTTCTCCAGATCACAGGAGTGCGTGAGGAGGACAGTGGAAAGTTCTGCTGTGTGGCCCATAACAGTGCAGGAGTGAAACACAGTGCTGAGGCACTGCTAACTGTTTCAGGTTGGTGTCATCTGAGGAAAGCATGTGCATCCTCCCTGTAGACCGACTTTGTTTTAGTTTACTTTGCTTCATACTGATCCTCAGTTTTCTGCATCACTGAGCAAATACAGTAACTGTATACACCTCTGCTTATCTGTATAGCGCATTTCGTAGACTTTTCCAAACCTATTCTCCAACTGCCAGATCTAAGAGATACAGCATATTGAGCTAATGAACTCCAGAGAAATCCAATTAAAAGACACCATCCATCATGCTCACTCCAGTCTTGAATTCTCCTCTCTCTTTTCTTCCAGGCTCTCGCTCATCTGTTTACAAAGAACCTGTGATCCTGGTGGGTCCAGAAAACCTAACCCTCACTGTTCACCAAACGGCCATCTTGGAGTGCGTTGCCACCGGATACCCTCGGCCCATTGTGTCCTGGAGCAGACTAGGTGAGGAAAAAATCCTCAGCTGTATGTAGCATTTGAATTTTTGAAAAATTAGGTGACATTTATATGTTCTTAACAATGCAGTTGTGATCTGTGCTGCATAGTGTATAATATAGAGCCAAACTGATATTTTGGCCCCACCGATATATCGGCTGATATTAGCCATTTACTGATATATTACTATCAGCATTTATAAGGGCTAATAAATGCAAATTTAAAAAGTAAGGAATAGATGGGAGAAACAGGCGTCAAACATGTTATGAGTGTTGGTGTTGCCTAGTTTATCGACCGAAGTTCACTTTGCAGCTTGTTTTAACTGCAAAACAAGTTTATTTTTAAACAGCACTGTCATATTATTTATCTCATAAATAACTATAAATAACAAATATTAGGGAAGCCTATTGTTTGTGTTTGATGTATTGGAATTTCGAATCCCTAGTATCAGTATCGGTATCGGTCTTATAAATCCTATATCAGTTGTGCTGTATTAGAATATATTTGAATATAAATTAGAATATATTTGCTAAAGTACAGATCTTTTTTGTTTACATGAGGCAGTGGGATTCAAGATTAAGCCTTAGGGCTAAACATGATGTTCAACTCTGTTGCTTCATGTCCTCATGATGCTAAAATCTCCTCTGAAGCACCAGAGAGCCTTTGAGTAATTGCTGCAGAGACGATTGGTTTTCTCCACTCTCCGTGCGCACTTTTTTTTCTTGACTACCACTCAAATTCTGTCATGACCAATTTTTCAATCTCCTATCGGTTTTCTTTACCTCTCATTCAATCTGATTTGCTGTTCCAAATGTAAATTGCGGCCCCTCCCTGACAGCTGGGCATAATCAGATTGTGGGTATTGCCTTACACAGTGTTGCCAGAATGAAATGCTAACACGATGGGATTTGTATGTATTAGATTACAGCAGGGAGGCTAGGATAAGCTGCATAATGAATCTTATAGTTTCACATCAGTCACTCCTTAATGCCAGAGTTGGTTTGCTGCTATTCATTGAACAGCAGCACTGCAGCCTGCTAGGTTGTACTCTTTTTTTTTTTTTTCTGACACTAAGTTAATTAGTGTCTGACAGGGAGAAAGTGATGGAGAGGCCAGAGAGAAACAGGGAATATAGCAGGAAACTGCAAGAAAAGAGCAGACTGCTTCTGTTAGGACAAAGGCCCAGTGGGCTGTTACTTCTCAGTCCGGAGAGCCAGCGATAATGAAAAAATGCAGAAAAAGCAATAAAACATGTAACAATGGCAGTCAAAGAAGAAGACCACTTGGCAGGCAAGTTGGAGACATTATTTAGATCTCAATAACTTGCCATGATTAATTACATTAATTACATGTATTGTCTTCATTACGCATTGCCACATAATTACACATTGTCTAATTGAAGCTGCGGCATTTATCACGAGAACTGTAGGGCTCATACCACCAGTGCATTGGCTGCCGTGAAGATTTAAACTTGAAGGATTCATTCTCCACTTCTGATGAATTTAATGGTTAGCTTGAGATGCGATAAGGTTTGGTCTGTGTGTCTGCTGTGATGATTTCTTTTTGTCATTTAGGGCTGGTGATCATATCTGATTTAAGAGCAAAAGCTCATCTTTCCAGCTTATCTTTAGTTGTTTTATCGCATGAGTGAATTGTCTTTGTCATTTAGATTCCTCAGTCTGTCTCACAGGTAATGCATGTATTTTTTTTTGAACTGATACTTATGTGTCAAGGTCCTAAGTTTTTGTCCTTTCTCCACTGTTTGATTTCTTAATTATTGTATCATGCTGTGAATTTTACTTCATGAATTAATGAGTTTTGGTTCCCGGTTGGATTTCTTTGTTTTTTCTGTCAATGAGTTTGAATTCCTGTAATTTTGTCTTTAGTTCCTGCTTTGATTTTGTGTTTTCAGTGTTTCCTTCTCTGCCTTGTTTCAGTGTTTGTCCCTTTGTCATCCTGGGTTCCTTTTTCTCTCTCATCTTGTTTGTTGCCGCTGTTTGTTTGTCAGTGTGGTTGCCCTTTGGGCATTTCCTGTTTTAGTCCAGTAGCTGGTTGTCTCCTGTGTCATATTCTGGGTTTTACTTCCTGTATTTACCTGCGTTAACCACCTGTTTGTTAACCTCAGCCAGTCCTTATTTATAGTCTTGTCTCTTGTTTGCAGCAATATCTGCTTGTGTAGCCTTCTTAGTGCTGTGTTTTTTTCCCCCTGGCTCTTTTATTTTGGGGTTTTTGCTTTACCTGACCCTTTGGGCTTTTAATTTTTGGACCCATTGTATCAGCCAGAATGAAGTCTTGCTTTGGTTTCATTGTTTGGTCTTCTTTCATGAGTTTGTGTCATCATTGCAATTTGGCTAAAGTTCACTTTGGGCACCAAAATAACAGTTGGAGCTTATCCCAGCTATCATAGAGCGAGAGGCAGGTTACACCGTGGACAGGTCACCAGTCTGTCGGAGGGCTAACACAGAGAGACAGATAACCATTCACACACAGATTCACTCCTACGGCCAATTTAGAATCACTAATTTACCTAACCCTGTGTCGGTGTGGGTTCTGTCCAGCTTTCTCTCACAATCCTGCAGTCCCAAGACATGCAGTTAGTTGATTGTAGGAAGAAAGACCAGATGGTGGATTCGAACCCTGGACCTTCTTGCTGTGAGGCAACAGTGCTGGACCACCACGGCACCACAAGCTTACGGCCACTCCACCCTGAGCATGCCAATTCACATTTTGAAACCATGTTTTTCTGATATTTTTAGTCTTTTTTGTGGTAATCATATCTTTATTGCATCAATTTTATCAACAGCAGCCTTACCATTGTTGAGGAATTCTGAAACAGACTAGTCTCACCCATTGACCATCATTTCCTGATGGTCTTTCAAAATGCAGCGTGTTATCACGGGCTGTTTTTGATGGCAGTATCCACAACTATATGAACACGATGCTGTTTGTGAATTTAAGTCTAAGCAGTTTTCAGAATTCCTGATTTTAGTCATGCAGGTCAGGTCCATAGACCTACATCAACGTGATCTAACTTTGTCTTTTGCACATAAAGTGCCTCCCTAATCCTACTTAACAAGTTAGTTTGGTGGCCACCATTTTGGTACCCTAAGTGAACTTCAGTCAAACTAGTTATCCAAAGTAGCATTTCATAAAAAAAAAAAAAAAACTATTGAAAAGTCACTTGCTTTAACGTTAAAGATAAGGGGCTCAACCCAGAAGCATTCAATGACTATTGACCATATAAGTTTGTATTTCTGACTGGCGCTGACTGCATGGTGCCCACTGCTCTTCCCTCCATTCCTGGCCTTTCGATGTATCATATCTGGAACGTACAGGCTTACAGGCTGCAGATGGAAGTCATAGATGGGATTAAAATGCCCCTTTGGCCCCATAGCTAACATCATAGGCAGATTGAAGTCATTGTTAGAGTTAGCACTGCAGATAAGGAAGCACAGGAAAGTGTGCGAGCTTATCATGTAATTACAGCAAGAGCAGAGAGAAGGCAGCTACGGATTGTGTAAGGAGATAGAAGATTAGAAGTAACAGTTAGATTTTCTGGTCCCAGAGTGACAGCTGAAACATTTCCAGTGCCAAGAAGCAGACCTGCTTAAAAGAAAGATTTTTCAGACGTATTCATGAGAAAGGCAAACGTGTCAGCTGAAGCATAAAAATTTTAATTAACTGAACATCCATTAGGGAGAAGCAGAAGAAATAGCATTGATTTACTGTAAAGCACCCAAAAGCCTGATGATTCTCACTGGAAACTATCACAAATTCCCAATTAAGTAAAAAAAATATTGCAGCATGTACACTAGTCAAACACAAACTCACTGACCTTTCTCAGTGCAGGGTGTGCTGGCAGCTTCATCACGTTATAATGCTGAGGAACACACGCTGTGAACACTGCATCCTTGGGGGACAGAAATAGCACTGCTTCTGTCAGCTCATGGCTGTAAACTTGCATGATGTTAATTAGATGTCTTGCTAGTGATTTACGCCCACTCTGATCTTTACTATAGTACAGTTGACCCCCATCCAACATAAACAGATACTGTGCTTGTACACCTGGCTCTTTTTATGCTGAAGTCTTACTCATCCGTCCCAACTGTTCTCTTTTTCTCTTTCCCTGATTAGACGGCCGTCCCATCGGGGTGGAGGGAATTCAGGTGCTTGGCACCGGGAACCTGATGATCTCAGATGTTGGTGTGCAGCACTCAGGGGTCTACGTGTGTGCTGCTAACAAACCAGGGACCCGTGTTCGTAGAACTGCTCAAGGACGCCTGGTGGTCCAAGGTGAGTTCAGGATAAAAGCAACGTGCCAGATTTAAAAAAAAAAAAGGTTTGTAAACCAGGAAAACAGCACCTGTGAAACAGCTTTGGGAAGATGACAAGGTGCAGCTCAGAACTATGTGGGTGGACCAGGCAACATGATTACTGTACCATGACTGAAAGCACCTCACTTTTTCTGCATTGATGATCAAGTGCTTCGCTCCCATGCCACCAATGTGTTTTATGTAGGTGGTCTTTAGTTTAAAACCCTTTTGAGCTAGTGGGTGGTGCAAATTTTTTTCAGACTTAAGGTTTTGAATGTTTCTCACCCAAAAGAAAGCAAAGTGTATAATACAAAGATTTTTATTTTTACTTTTTTCACCTTTCAAGGAGAAATTACTGAATGTTTCTGGTGTACTAGGCATATATTTATATGTCTTTATGCCTCCAACAAAAACACCAATATGTCTTCTTGTTAGCTCATAAAAAGTGCTTGTTTTGTTTTTGTTTTTACGATTTCAGTTTAAGCTTCATGTTCAAAATCCTCAACACTGACTCTTTGGCAGAGGTGAAAATAAAAATGAGTGAATACATTTATTTAACCATCCCTCGTTTAATATTGGAGGACAAAAACATAGACCAAAATAGATTTACAGCATCACATTAAGGAGCATAATCCTGTAGTCCTGTAATGTCAGATTTTGTGGTCTCTAAAATACACTTTAGGGATGAGGTGCAGGTTTTTCTTTTAACCAACACGGAGAAGTTGTCATGTACAGTATATTACATCTGTGGAGGCATGCATGATTACATCTTTTATGACCAAAGATGGGATAAACAAAGATTGTTTTTCATTTGGAGGCACTGAGAAACTTGATGATTAGGAATGGGATGCAGAAGAGTCTGGAGACCAGAGGCCTGCAGTGTGACACAGGATTTGGAGCTTCGCGAGATTAACAGGTTATGTTTGAGATTACGGATCAGGTTGTATTAACTTGAACTGTACTGTAATCAGGAAAACTATGGACCAATCAGTTCTCTTGGAAAGTCGTGTCATCATTCCTAGAGCATCCTAAAGACCGTGTGTGCATATTTTAAAAGGTTCCCTGGACTTTAGAAACTCTTTAAACCTCTTTCATTTTATTTCCTGACAAGCATCAGTGAGAGATGCAGGTTCTCAGAGGAGGGTGCTTTTCAGCTTGCTTTGCTGCAAGAAATTTCAGAGGAGTTTTTTTTGTTCTATATGCCTTCATGTAGCAACAAAGTCTGGCTTCAGATAGCAACTTGTAATGTAGTGTACTTGCATTTATATAGGACTTTTCTCATCTTACTGACCAACCAAAGCATTTTACAAAGTACTTGTTGAGCATACATAAGATGTGCAAGGCAGCCTTTACAGCCAGACGTACACACATCTAAACCTGTCCATGCTTGTTTCAACGATTGGTTGTCTAGTTTCAACATGGCCCACTTTTTTAAACCTGGCTTGAATTATCCAGTTGATAACCACGATCATTTGACTGTTTCATCCTACATTCTGAGCTACAAAAATTAACTACATACTGTAATTGTGGGTGAATCTTGGGAATTCTAAATATATCCATCAAATTTAAATTAGAGAATGACATATGGATTTTTAATTTGCAGAATTTCTTCAAAAATGTCAAAATTTCAAAAATGTCAAAGCAGAATCATTAAAAAAAAAGAGCAACAAAATTGATTTTTCTTTGTTTTCAACAGGGCTAGAAATTGATTTACGGTGTGTTTGTGAACCCATAGATCTCCTCACCTCAAAAACCTCTCCTTCTGTCTGCAGCTTTTTAAAATTCTTCACAAGCTCTACAAACAGATAGTTTTGTTTTTTTTATCAGCCTCTGCAGTGTTGTAGCTATGAGCCCTTTCCCCTCTCAAATCACACATATGTCCAGTTTTTAAAAATAACAGGCAATCGGCATTACATTACAGATTGTGTTTGCTTTATAACACAATTGTATGAGTCTCAGAGGAGATAAATATACGGACCTTTTTTTTTTTACCATCGATAAACTGTGACAGCGTCATCTGGTCAAAGCACTAAGACGCTTAGTTAAAAAATTACTTTTTTCCTTAAAGCACAAACCTATGATTGTCTTCTCGATATATATCCATGTATCCTGGGTATTGATCTCCTTTTGTAAGAATTACATTCAGAGATACAGTATCCTATATTAGTGATTTGCCAGCCTTGTTAGCAGGTATTCCTATAATTGTTACCATATAAGTCTATTTAAAGGTTAAAAAAATATTTCATGTAATCTGAGGCATTTTAATATTCAGCAAAAACGTGTAGGTCAATAATCTGTTGCTCTGCCCCAGCATGCAGAACAAATACAACCATTTCAAGTCTCCCTCTGGGTCTTCTTTTTAATATAAAAACCCACTGTGACACGGGTGTCACAGTTTCACATGTTCTGGAAATTTTCTTGAATACGTTTTTAATTAAAAAGATTTTTGAAATTCTGAATGAATTTTCCTTCAAAGATGGAGAAGTGGGTGTGGCTCTTTTAATTTGTTACTTTCATCTGTTCTCCACAGAGTTGCAGCCAGAATCATGAAGGTGTTTGATGTTAGCGATAGGTGCTTTTGACCAAAGGATGTGCCGTGTGTGGGCTGCACTGTGCGGTAATTGTCACCAAGCAGGAAATATCCAGTGTCTGCCTCACTCACATATTGATCAGATGGACCACACTTTGCTTCGGCCTATAGTCGTATGGATGCTGATCAATATTTCATTTCATCTGCCTGTCAAGTCTGCGACCGGCTCTTCACCTGGTAACGGCAAAAAGCTGAGGACGCTAATGACGTGTCACTGTTTTGGGGTTTTTCTTATTGATTTGAGGAGAGAAAGGCGCTTTATTAACTCTAATAAATACATGTATTAGACCTGTTCCATTATGATGGGGGAAAATGCTTTAATTAGTGATTTCCATTAGTCTACAAATAATAAGCTACTATGAGAGGGCTTCAGTGGCTGTCACTGATTAGGAACTTCAAATAGGCACAGAACTAACAAAGCAGTCACACTTAAAGATGCACTTACACAGTAAACAAGCTAGATTTATGTTGGTTCCTTCTGGGTATAAAAAGAGAAGAGAAACAAAGAATGAAAGAGTCAAACTATAGCAGCCACAGAAGGAAAAACAAGAGTAAGATGGATAGCTGGTGCCGATGGTCTAACCCACACCCTTACAGGTGCAAATCAATGCCTTCCTGAGCTCCCTCTGACCTTCACCTTCAAGTCAGCTCTCAAAGCACACAGCAAGTGTGCGCGAAAGAGACAATGAAGCTGGGAAGGAGTGAGATGAATGAAAGGACCATCTCACGCTGTCAGCCCCCTTCATTCAAGTATCTAACGGCCCCTTAGCTTTTCCACTGGGGAGAATGGAAATGCTTACATTGGGAAAGTGTCAGACAACATTTTATTTATTGGGGTTGGAACAAGGAGGGTAGAAGAGCGGGAAAAACAAAAATAAATAGGAATTCAACTTGGCAGCAATCCAACTTGTGCGACTGATCCTTTAAAGTAGACGTGTGAAGCTTGCTGTTAATATTTTTTGTCATGAAGAGACAGATACAGCGGTGGATGCTCACAAAAAAAAAACAAACATGGCCAACCTTTCAAAAAAAGGTCAGTGTATGGGCAACAAATCCCTATTCTAATTTTTTTCAACTCTTGGCTGAGTATGATGCCAGTGGGAGTGGGATAGTCCTAATTTGTTCATTTCAGGCACGCAGCTCTGGCTGCGACCACAGCAGCCTTACCCCACCTGCTGTTTAAACCTTCTGTTTGCTAGGGGCAGCCAATTCAAAGAAAATTGGCTGAATCGCAGCAAAAACTGATTATTGTGCACAGAGGGTGAACTGACGGTCACCAAAGCCCAATATAAGATAAATAAGGATTATTCAGAAAGGTAAATCATACAAAGGTACACTAATAGAAGCCAAGAACGAGAAACCTGGAGCTGAAAATCGAATTTAAAGGATGAGTGGCTTTACATGATAGTTTTATTGTTAACGTAAGTATTTCTTGTGAATCCAGTTACTGATAAAACTGTTCAGTCGCTCTGCCACTGAGCTCCATTATTGTACAGAATTATTGTTGCTGGCACACAGTGCTGTGAAAAAGTCTTGAGTCTCTTTATTTTACAAGGAATATGAGAAATAGGTGCAGCGATTTATTGAAACGTGTGCAATGATAAAGGTAAATACAGTATATAAGGCAAAAACAGAGTGCAGTCCTAACCAGCTTGAAAGTCACTATTTGGTGTGACCACATTTATTCTTCAGCACAGCCTGAACGCTCTCAGGCAGCTTTCTTGTCATTTCTTTAAGTAGTCTTCAGAAATAGCTCTCTGAGGTTCTGATGGATCAACTGAAGGACCACGTGCATCTCACAGGTCCTGTGTCCGATCTTTGCTGGATTCTTTCCTGTTTCTTAAGGACTTGAGTTTCAGATACTGTTCATCTGCTGTAGATCATTTTTCATGCCTTTCACTTCTTCTTTTATACTCCACTTGTCCATATTCCTCAAATTTCTTATGGACACACTGTACATCATGCTAAACCATGCTAACTTTTTGACTAATGGCTCTTTGGAAATATCATTAGTATTTTTCATATGTTCAACTAAAGAAATGGCAATAAATGATGTATTTTTGCAACAGGCTGCTAATAATAAAGTATCTTAATATACTTTTTTAAAACAGTTTTTTTGCAGACAGAATGCAGGTTCAACCCTTGAGTTAGCTGCTTATGTTTTTTTATGCTTGAATGTTTCATAGGTCAGTGTTAAATGGGTTAACAAGCACAAAAATATTCCTCTGAAAATGGTCAGGTACAAGGACTTAACTGAAAATGAGTGAAAAAAAACCAGCCAATGCGCAAAGAAATACCTTCAAAGAGCTTCAGAAAGCCTGGAGAACTATTCCTCAAGACCACTTAAACGTCTGGCTGCTTGGAAGCAAAATATAAAATGAGGGGTAGCTCAAGACTTTTAAATAGTTCACTAAAAAACAGGAGTTGTTTATAAATAGCAATCTGTTGCACATTACTTATTTAATCTTACTAAATAATAATAATAATAATAATAGGTCCAGAGTCACCTCTCGGATTCAGGCGCTTTCACACCGTATTTGCGTTAAAGCTGTGAGATCTCAGTTTTTCTCAGGTTGCTCATCCTCTCTTGATAATGATGGCAAATGACTGGAACAGAAGAAAGGCAGTGCAGTGGAGTTTTACTAGAGGCATCATGCTACAGCATCACATTTTTTTTTTCAGCTAATATTGGCATAAATAAATTAGGCCGTCAAATCATTTCTAACTGCTGGGACAGTAATGAATGCAGAGGAGATAATACAAAAGCACCATCCTAGGAATTAAACTCCAGCAGGTCTAACTTTAATTATGCTTTAATTTAAAATGAAGCACCTGCCATTTGAATAATGAATAATGGCTGGAACCCTGTATCATAGGATGAGACCGGCTATGATAAAACTCTATTACTGCTATTTTAGAGCAAATTATTCCCAAGTATTGCTCTTGTTGCGCAGGTCTTATCGCTTTATCTTGCTTTCCTTCTTCCCATTTTCCTCGTATTGATCTTGTGTCTCTCATAATCCTGCCAGTTGACCCTGAATATAGCTCTACAGCAGGATTTATATCATTCACGCATACCCTAGGCTCTCGTATTTTTCCTTCCTCATTCTCACCCTTTGGCTTTTTCTGTCTCTGCACCTCTTAATTCTGCCAAAATTGTACGTTTCTATTTTTCTGGCACTGTCCTATCCAGCAACATCGTTTGGTTGACGGATTGAGGTTATTCGATCTGATTCTCATTTTCCCTCCTCTTACAGCTCCAGCAGAGTTTGTTCAGCCTCCTCAGTCCATCGCCCGGCCCGTCGGCACCAGCGCTATCTTCACCTGTCAAGCGCAGGGCGAGCCTGAGCCGCAGCTCACCTGGCTGAAGAACGGGCAGATTCTGGAGCCCGGGGGGCACGTCAAACTCAGGAACAACAACAGGTGAAAGAAAACAAACAAATTCATATTCAAATGTCTTCATATATACAGGAGTACTCAGAGAGGCACAGAGCAGAAATACATTTTGCTCAGTTTTTGATGATTCTGTCACAGGTTGTCTACAAAATGCTCCATTTTGACACCATAAGTGAAAATGTTCTTTACAGAGCTCTTTGTTTACAATCAGTGTTACTCATCCACAGGGCTGTAACTAACGATTATTTTAGTAATCGATTAATCTATCGATTATTCTGACAATTAATCGGATTTTTTAAAAAATTGGCACATTTTGGAGATTTTTCATTGAACCACTTTTTTAAAATACGATATTAGAAATACATTAAAAGATGCAAATAAAGAATTCAATTAATTGTTTAAAAAAGAAAATAAAAATTGTATTGCCTAAAAATGAAATAACAGCATTTCTTCAGTGAATTTGAACCAGCTGTAGCTAAAACTGTGCCACCTGAGGGGGTTTTGTGTAAAACATGTTTACAAACAAAGTTAATTTTATCTTAAATGCAAAATATAAATATATTTTGTACACTTTTGCCTGAATTACTGCTGTGAATATGTCTTTCAACAAATTACCTTTTTTTGAGTCTGTACTCCAGTTAATGATTTATCGATTTCTAAATTAGTTGTTGATTATCTCAATAATTGATTCATTACGATTAATCCAGTTAATCGTTTCAGCCCTACTCATCCAACGCTTCAGGCAGCCCAGCAAATATGTCAAGTGTATTTCCTCCTGTATAAAACGCCACTTGGACTACTAACTCACTCACTTACTTTTTTTGAACAGCCTACAGAGAATCAGATCAGAAATGATTTCTTAAATTCATTCATAAAAGAAAACGTGAAGGTGTGAAACCCACATATATTATACATGCATGAACTGAAAATAGGAAAAACAGAAAATGGCAACCTGAAAGTTCTTCTTAAAAATGATTTGTAACTAATCTGTCAAGTGTTAGAGCGATTTTATTAAGCCATCATCCAACTGCTCACTAATGCAAATAGCAATTACCACAAGATTTCTCTCTTTTTTCCAGCCATCACTTACAAAGCTGCACGCAGCCAACAGAACTAATATGGTTGTCAGTATTAATCACTATTGCCTTGATCTGATCATTGGCATCATCAAATGTTCAGTTTCTCTGCACTTGCGTTGCTTCTAACGCCACAGCTGCTGGAATTCGCGCCTGCCAAGACGTGAGCCACAATTTATTTTTGCCTTTGTATCTCTGCAGCGCATTGACTCGATGCTGGATGCTTTCCCATGGCAGTTCCCAGGAATGTCATGAGGAGGTGGAACCAACTCTGTTATATATTGCTCTCAGCATCTTACAATGTAAAGGCCACATGTTGCAGCAGAAAAGAAACATGTCATAGATTATTTGCCATCTAAGAGAATATATATCATTATATTTGGCTGTCTTTTGACTGTTTAGGGTTTTTTTATGCCCGATTGTATGATAGTGTTTCTGGAGAAACCCAAAATTGTCAGCCTGTAACACTGCTGGGTGGGTCAGCCTTTTATACTCTATCCAACAAATGTGTGTTTGAGTAAATTCTGTCACGCATTAGTGAGCGCACAATGTTCAATTTCCCAAGTTGACCCTGGCAGCCAATCATCGTGATATCACTATTCATAAAAAAAGAAATATGATATGAATATGCACTAAAAGAATCAATACTTATGCTCCACTGCAGTGAGTGAAGAGAGCAGACACCTCCATCGCTCACACAAACTGCTGCGCTCCTACTTGCCTTCCACCAGTCTGTATTTGTCAGAGAGATGGAACGAGGGACTAACACATAAGGAAGGAAGAGTGGGAAGAAATAAATGAGAGGCCAGACTTAGATGAAGTAAAAAAAAGTGAGAAAAATGAACTAGTGTTCAATAGAGAAGTGGCAGGAGAACAAATGAGGCGAGAAAAAGATAGAAAGGGCACCTCATACAGTATTACAGTATTCCCACTCATTTCCACCATTACTCTATGACCTTCTATTATATGAATCTTGTGTAAACCTCACTCTCTGATTGGTTAAGGAGGCGGCCCTCAGCTTGAGATCTAACATTAGCTAATTATCTCATAAAATCAGCTGGTTAACAAGGAAATGCAGTCAGCTATTTAGAGAACAGAGCAGCTTGTTGTGCATCTTAAGACTGCACTGTGTAACCAAACTGAGGCCATTACCAGATCATCCATTACCACAGTCTGCAATGTAAAAGGTGAGAATTGGTCATATTCATGTTTATGTGCAACTAAATGTCATTTGGCATGTTTTGAAGGAAACCAAAAATTAACACATTTATTTTCATCAAAGTACAATGAAAATCAGGACATTCTCAAATTTATAAAGCAAGTACGTGGACCATGTTGAAATTTGGGCTTAAAATTGCAGTTTATGCTGAAAAAGACTTAGGTTTCAAACAGCTGATGTCTTAAAATTAAACCAAAGCGTCTGTTTTTAAGTGTAACCCAGTGTTTATAGTTGTCTAAAGACAGCCTGTATTTAAAAAGTGGGTGTACTAACATACTCCTGGAAAGTGAAGCCAGTGCCTTAAGCCTGCATTCTTTATCGTGGCCAGCAGGGGGCAGCTCCTCTAATAGTCAAAAGAACTCAGACAGTAAAGAAAATTGTGAGAAACTTCTTACCTTATTTATGTCTTCTGTAAACTATCTCCTGGTGACTTTATGGTTTTGATTGGTAGTTTTAAGTCCTACTTAATAAATTAAGGTTTAGTTAAAATTTAAAAAAAGATGATAAAGCAGGGTATGATTTAGGGCTTTTTTTCCTTGTGATTGAAAAATTGCTATACCGCTAGCGTGAAGTGTCCTTCTCGCTTGTAACATTTGGTTTAAAAATGCCAAACCAGAGGCTTAGTCCCCAAACTAATAGTTGATGGCTGTGTTTTGTCCCGTTTCCCTATGCTCTCCTTTTCTTTTCTTTTAGGCTGCCCCTCCCTGAGCCTGGTTCTGCCAGGGATTTCTTCCTTTTAAATGGGAGTTTTTCCTTCCCACTGTCTTAAAGTGCTTCCTAATCGGGTTTGCTGCTTGTTGGGGTTTTCTCCAGAATAGTGTGGGGTCTTGACCTTACAGTATGAAACACAAAATTTAAGATTAATCATGCTTTAGTTGCCCAGATTTGATGATGTGGAGAAAAATCATGAACACTTTTGGGTTCATTAGTTAGCTTTTAGACATTTAAAAAAAATCTTCTAAAGTTGCATTTTTTCTAAACCTGTAACCAGTTTCCTTAATCCTAATTGCATAAGAGTGTCTTAACTTGGCTGGCGCACTCATTTGCTGCACTCATATCTCATGTACATATATTTGAGAAAATGTGAGGAGTCAAACAACATGTAGTTTCCCCACTGAGGTATACGCATCCTGCAGATTTTTGCTGTATATTACATTCACTCAGTTGGCAAATTCACAGTAGGATGAGTTTTACCTGAAGCCTAAAAAAAGCTGTGGAGTGTGTTTTCTGGAGGTACTGAAAAGAAGAAAAAAAATATATGGAATCAGGCAGAATTTACCTGCTGAACCAAGGTAAAACAAATTACATGTAATGATATGCAAATTCATTCAACAGCTCTGAGCAGCACAATTATTCAGTGTGTATGTATGTGTGTGTATATATATATATATTCATATTCAGAGTATCAGATTGCATAAGCTTAAGTACAGAATCCAACATACCTAAGAGAGAGAGTTTAATTATTGTGTGTGGTGCGTGTAACAGTATGTACACACAGCCTACTCTCATGATGCTGACCTTCAAGAGCAAATCGGACAAGCGAAGGAAGGGGAATCGATTGCACATTTCATTCATACGCACGCACACATATTAATCAAAAAGCAAGTCTGTGTGTGCAAAATAGCCCCATGGTGCATGCCATCATTCATTTTACACATACACATAATCCAACATGACAATTCACAAGTGTGATGCCCTTTACTCCTCAGTCTCACGAACACTTTTCTCACCAAATGCACGAACGGGGACGAGGCTGTGTGGGTAACACGCATCAAAGAGCTGATTGGCTGCTTCTGCAAACACGCAAGATGCGTGTTCTTTCTGTCACATCCCAACAGATGTGACACTGCACGGACACACACACACACACATGCATACACATACTACCAGCATTATTATAAAGCCCCTCCATTATTAGTCTTTGCTGGCCAGTCTCCTTTGAAACCTGGTTATTTAAAGCCTCTCAGAGTTGATCATTATACCTTGTTCTTACATCTCTGAAGCTGCTGTGCGTGATCCTTCAACAAATACAAGCTGTGATCTCTGACAGTTTCATAATTGTGAGGTTGAAAGCCAGCCTGTTTAGTTTTACTGCAGCTGATGAGAATTCAACTCTCCCCTGTGGTGAATAAATATTAAAAAATAAAATCATTAAATTTTAATCATTCAGACCAACTAAGGATCCTTTGACATCTGTTTACAAAGTTGTGCACAGATGTAGTAATTAAAGGAACATTTTCAATTGTGTGTGAGAGGCACGGTGTATTTTCTAATTAATAGCCAACATCTAAAGGAACAGGCCACCACACAAACCTGGTCATTTTGTAGCAGAATCCTTTCAAAGGGCTTTTTTTCCCCCCTTTTTCTTCTCTTTTTTCCCCCCACTTTCTTTCACCAGGACCTGCCTTTCTTGTTTGCAGGCCCCTCTCTGTGCCCCACATCCCCCTTTCCTGCCCACTTTACAGAGAGCTGGGGCCTGAGCATTGGCCTTGAACTCTGACCTCGCCTGTAATCAGTCATATCCCTGGGCCCTTCCCTCCTCTCAGGCCACAGACAGCTCATCACTCCTCCCCTCCCCCTTCCCCGCCTCTTCCTCCTGTTCTCTCTTTGTCCCTGTAATTTTTTTTCTTCCTTTCACTCTCACTGAATCCAGAATGGCAATGCTGGCTTTTGATTAGGTGCTGCTCAGAGACAACGGAGAGTAAACATAGCCTCAGCAGCTGAACAACAGATCCAAAGCCCACTGTCAGCTTTCCCCCCGGTCCACAGCCTTAGCTGTCAATCTGTGAAGCGACCTTGAACTGATGAGTAAATGATGGTGTCAACCTGTCAGGACAGGACAGCTCAGTTCAGGAGCCCATACGAGGCAGGCAAAGAGCTCAAATTTAGGTCATTTACGTCGCATGTGTCTTTTTCTCCCTCACATATTGCATGGATCTTTGGTATGGTGTTGCAAAGAAATGCAGATTGATTCTAAAGGGAACTAACTCAAAAAGTCTTTTAACATGAGTATTTCAAAGATTTTTATTCGAATAAATGTACTGTAGGTTAAGTATCACAAGAGATAACACGGCGGTGGTCAGTAAGCTTAGCATTTACTGCTGACATGCATCAAAAATGCATCTATAAAACAAGTCATTTTTTAGCATATTTCGACAGCAGATCAATTTGTAATACAGCAGAGAGTAATGGATGGAGAAGGAGGAGCAGAAACGGTGAGCGACAGGCTGCGCAGCGAGGGAAGCGGCAGCATAAAATCAGATCACGGCTGCTTGCAGAACGACTGCGTAAACAGTTCTGTTGATTGAAATTTTTCTGTTGCTGCGTTCATTTTTCTGCTCTATTAAACCATGTTTGCTGTTAGCAAAAGTAACGGCCGTTGCCACCAAATCATTTAGTGCTGAAAACCTCAAAACAATTAATAAAGAGGACCCTTGAACCTTTTCATAAGCTTGTGTACATTAAATGCAAAGGAAAAGCTTCCTTCAAACATCTCTGACTTGGACAGATGAGGGGTTGTTGTCCACACAGAGAATTTTAAGTGTGGAGGATAAAAACTTGCGAGTTTTTTTTCATTAAATACATTTTTTCCCTCTTGGTCTTTACAAACAATTGTAATTCAACCTTAAACCGAGTTCTTCTAAGTATCCAGAATCGAGTCAATCCTCAGTATATGGTTTGGATTTCCAGCGGCACTGAAAGTCAACTAAAGACAAAAGGTAAAAGGTTGTGTATTCATTCATATGAATACAACCTCAAACAGGAAGCTCTTTTGTATATTCTGGTACTCTAAAAAAAGGGGTGTCAAACATGTGGCTCGCGTCCAAAGTGTAAAAATTGCAAGTGTCTTAAAATGACATATAAGTTACCAATAACCGGTTCTTATTCATAATTAAAGTTTAATGTAATAATGCTACACAGGCATTTAAATGGAAAATTAGAAGTAATTCTAGATCCTAATTTTTTTTTTAAAAGAAGTGAAATAAATAGAAGAAATGAATAGTTCATTTTCAGAATTGTGTCTTGCTTCTTCACATTAACAGAAATCGAACATTTTGGATTTTTTTTTTCTGGGTTATAAATCAGTGTTTTTCAGGTGGGACAGATCATATGAGATCAAATTACAGTAGGCTGTCTTGGGCCCCTTAACTAACAGCCCTGCTCTGAAATGTCTAAAACATCTAAAGCGGAAGTACTAGAATACTGGAAGTTTTGACAACAGCTGTTGAATTTTACAAGTGACCAATAAGTAACATCCATCCATGCATTTGTGAAACGTATGTGTGAGTGCGTGTGGGTGGATTTGCATACATGTGGCTGGACCTTACTGTACCTCCTCAAACAAGCGACTTCTTGTGAAATTTCCCTGCCTTCCGTTCTCACACTCAAGGGGCCCATCCGGCCGCGGTGGCATTGAGTAGTGCATCCCTGGGGGCCTCTTTGCTGCGTCTGGTCAGGCTGCTTGTCTGCAAACACTCCATCCATCGCTGATATGAAAGGCTGTCAGAAACGTGATGGTTGAGTAGCGAGCTGAGGGCTGGTGACTGCTGCCACCTCAGGGGTCACAGGTGAGATTGGCTCAGAGAGGCTAAAATGCAGAGCACCTCTTTGACCTGATAATTATACAGATTGAGTCCACCTGGCAGCCTGGAGCAAATAATGACTCTTCCATCTCGCAGCTTCTTCTGACCCAGATTAGAGACCTACAGAAACAGCACATCAATTTTGAAAAGGAAATGGAATAATTCACTTCCTCATCCTACCTGCTGACCCAGAAGAGACTTAAAAATCCATCCGTATGAACCACACTGAGGCTGGTGTGAAGTCAGTGCTGCTAAGAAGTGAAATGCCACTTTACTCATGTCCCATTTCACAGATCTAGGAGGTAACCGGCAGTATTATGTTAAAGTCTTCCTCTCATTTTTTATATTTTGCTTCCAAGGAGCCAAACTTCTTCAGGCTTTCTGAAGCTCTTTTAAAGTTCTTCTGTGAACATTGGCTGCTTTTCACTTGTACCTGACCATTTTCAGAGGAATAGTTTGTTTTGTTTTGTTTTATTAAGCCACTTAACTCTGACCTATGACTCATTCAAGCGAACTCAAAGGATGAACTAGTGCTGTGTCCACACATAACAGACAACTTAGTATCTTTAGGTACTTTGTTACTTGCAGCCTGTCACAAAAACATGTCTTTTGTTCCCATTTCTGTAGTTGAATATATGAAAAATGCCAATGATTACACAGTTTGACAGGCATAAAATAGTATTTTTTCGCCCAACAAGGTGATTGCCAAAGATCTACCAGCTGAAAACTTGGCATATCTCAGCATGATGTGCAGTGCATCCTTAAAAAAATTAAGGAAACTGGACAAGTAGAGGACAAAAGAAGTGGCAGGCCTAAAAACTATCTACAGATGAACAGTATCTGAAAGTCATGTCCTTAAGAAATAAAAAAAAGTCCAGCAAAGACCTGACACGGGACCTGAGAGATGATTGCGGTTTTTCAGCTGATCCATCTGCTGTTCACTGAAGCCTCATCAGAAATAGTCTCAGTGGAAAGGTGGCTGTCAAGAAGCCATTGTTAAGGCACAAAAACAGGGAGGGAAAGGCTCCAAATTACACAAGAACTGGACTGAAAATCAGTGTCAACAGGTCTTATGATGGATCCAAATTTGAAATTTGGCAGCCAGCATCCAAAGAAGTGCATTGAATGTCCTCCAGAAGCTTGGACAACTATTCCTGAAGACTAGTTAAAGAAATAACAAGAAAGCTGCCTGAGCGAGCTCAGGCTGTGTTGAAGAATAACGGCGGTCACACCAAATGTTAACTTTGAACCTCATTAGAATTGTACAGACTTTGTTTTTGCCTTATATACTGCATTTCCATGCAAATATTTAATTAATTTGCTGCACCTATTTCCCATTTTCCTAGCAAAATATGAAGAAATGAGGGATGGCTCAAGACTTTTGCACAGGACCGTATTACAAGCCATCATTATTTGAACATACTGCTCTTTCAGTAAATTGGCATCTTCTCCTCACTAAAGTGTGGTTATTAATTGTTTTTAATTTAATTCAATGCTTCCTGCTCATCAAATAAAACTGACTTTGTGCTGTAGGGGGTCTCACAAACTGGAGTTGACAACTTAGCGGGATACTGCGGTGCATACTAAACTCCTGTGGCATTCAGTTTTCCAGCTCACACTTGAAACACAACATGAAACCCGCAAATCAGACAGTTTACTTCCCTTTATCTTAAAAGATGCGTCTGAACTCTAGAAATAACATGACCGAGAGGTGCACCATCTTCAAGGTATAGCACAGCCGTTTCACACTTCGAGGTATTTGTTATATTTCTGTTGCCAGCTTTCTTCAGCATATATTATACTTTAAATACAGCAGAAATGGCCTTGACATAACGACATGAAGAAATGTTTTACACCGCAGTGCCTCATTTCCATTGTATATTAAATGTTTCATTTTTTTTCTTTTGCTTGAAGACAAGCAGTGTGAGGAGTGGGTTATGTATTCTTGTCTAAAAACACCTACACAAGCTGCACACGTACATATATAAGGTAGACACACACACACACAATGCTCCCCTATATTTATTCTATAACAGAGGACAACTCAGGTGGGAGGGGAGCGAAAGAAGCAGAGAGAAAAATGAGGACAGTGAGCAGAGTGTCAGAGGTGTGATAGAAAGGTGTGTGTGTCCATAGATAGAGTTTGCATGTGTGTATGGAAATATCACGCTTTATACCGATGTGGGCAAATATCTTTTCTTTTTTTTTTTGAAGCGCTGATATAAATTTATCTAGTGCCATGGGAGATTCAGTATATGATGAATCCAGTGTGTGCGCCGCATGAGTGAGGAGCTTCTGTTCTTACTGCTGCCGTCTGTGATCTGTGCCACAAATCACTTTTTTCCCCCCTCACACAGCTGAACACAGTGACTTGTGCTCCTGAAATTATGTCACAGTCACCTTTTGTAGTGTGTGGACCTTTATCAGAGCAAATGCAGTTATTCAAACAAGAGTGCCTCTTGAGACTTTCATTAAACAACACTATACTTTTAACTCGGGGGGGCCCAGAACTTGCACGCTCGAGCACAGATGTCCGATGTTTTGGGATTGCACCTTAAACGGTCTTTAACCTGCCAGCTTTCTAGCACAAAGACATTGTGATGTTGTCTGGATCATTCTCTGCTGCACATATTTGTACTGCCTCAGTTTTTTTTTTTAAATGCATTGAATATTCCGGGTATCTCAAGTGGATTTCTTCCTGCTGTGTGCTACTGTACATGTGCAAAAAGTTGCTTTGGAAAATAGACCCAGACAATAAAATTGCAATGTTTGGACAGCAGTTCTTGGAGTGTTACACAGTAGTGTAGGAGACAAATTTTATAAGGGTGGGGAGGAGGATTTTTGCAGAGAGAGGAGGCAAAGCACTGTAGCACAGTTTTTTTGTGTGTTTTGGGGATTTTCTTTGTTGTCACTCACTCTTATTTAATATGCAGGACTCTTATAATAAGGTTTTTGGGTTTTTGTTTTATTCTTTTTATTGTTTTATTCTTATAACACCGTCGATAAAGCTCCTATTTACAATTTAACTGAATGATTATGCTGTTTAAAGGAGCCTACGGTGGAACAACGGCTGTAGAGAAACAGTTCAGCAATAGTTCGATCAGTCAGTCAGTCAGTTGGATGCTATTCAAGTTTTAAAACATCGTAGCTCGGACTCGGCTTCACCACTGGTTTTGTGCAGAGGTCAGACTTTATAGTGTGGTTGCCATGGCCACCCCATGGGCCTGCCCCCGAGGCTATGATTAGGGAGGATATGTAGTTAATGCTGCGAGCAGAATATTTCAGAAGCTAAACTTACAAAGCACATAAAGGTTGACAACTCCTAGTTTTCTCAGTTTAAGTCAGCACGGGCAGCTTCTGCTCACAGATTTCGACTGTTTTTGAATAACAGAACATTTTCTTTCATACTGTTGGTAAGTGAATTCTTCTGAGGATGATTTAACATGAACTTCTGAACACACACATACCAACACTGAGTGAGTTCATGTGGTCAGAAAACATTACTGCCATCAGTGGCACTGAATCAACATGATAGGTTTAAAGGCTCCTACCTAAGGGATCATGATTCTCATTCACTTGAAAGTTTTTATACATGTCCCGCACCAGGAGCTTCATAACCTTCAAAAAATATATCTACTATCAGCCAACTGCTTTTATTTAAAACCTTGTTGGCTCTGGCATGCAATAAATGCCTAATAGAAAAACAATGAAATATATCTTACAATTTAAAGCAGGGAAATCGTATAAGGACTCCTGCTCAAACAAGCTGCAGCTATTATGTTGCTACTGTAGCAACAGCGACAGAAACAATTCTTATTATGTAAATGAGCAATATTATAACACTGTGCAGCAGTAAAGATGCTTAATGTCCTCATTTTATTACTTTTTTCCCTAAAACTCTTTGCTTCATGCACCACCCCTTCTCTCTTCTTGATCCTGCAGCACACTGACCATAAATGGCATCAGCCAGGATGATGAGGCTATCTACCAGTGCATCGCTGAGAACAGCGCCGGCTCTACGCAGGCCAGCGCCCGCCTCACAGTGCTCTGGGCTAATGGACTGCCTGGTGCTCCCACCCATGTGCAGGCAGAGGCCCTCTCTCCCACCACCATCCAGGTATCCTGGAGGGAGCCTGATCAAAACACTCAGGACATCATTGGTTATGTGCTCCACATCCGCCAGACCTCAGGTAGGGCTGCTTGAAGATCTAGATACTTACATGCAATGGATGGCATGTGGATAATCTGCAATAAAATAGAGTTCTAAGCTCAGCATAAGTTAAAACAAGTGTCATGTGAAATCCTTGTCAAACGGCATGTCGGGTGAGACGAGACGAGGCAAAGCTCTGGTCTCTTAAATTGGAATAAATCGATTCTGTCAAGTAAATAAGTGCCTGAGAAGCACTGAAAAATCAAGAATGGACGCAGCTAAATTCATTCATATAACTACAAATGGCAGCAAACAAGAGAACACTGCCACACTTTCATTACAATTAAATTATGCAAATAAGCTGCTGCAGTAATGAAATGATGAGGAACAGTAGTGACACTGACAAAGATGGTCCTGAGGCACAAAAGCGATTTGTAAGCGCTGCTCACAGACGTCACTTCAGGTTAGTTCTTTACTTCAGTTTATTTCATTTATTTATCACGCCAATTCAAACGAGCAGCCATCATTGTATCAACATACAGATTACGGTGAGGTACAACCCTTAATTAGCAATAACTGCAGGTTGCTAGTACTACAGTTCTGATGGATGTCAAATCTAATGTGCAGTTTGATGTGCGAGATTTGGAAGACTTATTGTGCTAATGTAAAAAGAGCTCCAGAGAGATACAACCCAACAACCAAGGTGACAGTCTCAGCTGCAGAGTACGCCAACTATGATCAATTGTTTTAGTATTTTAGATCACATTTATACTAAATTAATGTGGCAGGTATTTTTGATTTTCTTCATAGTTGATCTATGAACTGGGGATTTAAGGACCTGGGAGATGACTAATAGTATCTCCTGTAGTTACACATCCAGTGTAGCATGGCCCAATGGATTAAGGATTGGATGTAGATAATGGTCATGGTTGGGTGATTTGCTGAATTAAAAGTGATAAAATGCTTTATCACATCCTGTACAACTTCCCCATTTACTCCCTCCATCTTCTTGCTCCGCCCCTGCAATTCACACAGCCCTTGTTATTCCGAGTCCCAGAGTGATACTAAGTCAGCTATTAACTACTGCAGATACTTTGATAAAACCAGTGAAATGGGCAGTAAGCACAGATGATGATAGAAACAACCCACTTTTCCCTCTTTAAACTGTTCTCCATTATTTTTCTGAAGTTTTCTTCTTTTCCTATTTATCTCGTTTCTTTTTTGCTTATGAATCTTCTTCCTGCACCACTCTTCCTTCAGACCCAGCAGAGATGGAATACGAGGAGGCCGTCAGTAAGGTGACACTGCAGCAGATCATCCGGGACCTGGAGCCCTCCACTAATTACACCTTCTATGTGAAGGCCTACACATCCCATGGGGCCAGCAAACCTTCGGACAGTGTCACCGAGAGCACTCATGGAGAGGGTGAGTTGGGGGCAATTAAAAAAAAAGACACATCAAGACTCCCACAAGATTTGTAACACTTAGGGAGAGTTATAACACATGATTTCATCTTAATTATTGCAGAACAGCAATAAAACCTGAGACAAATGGTCCTGTTATCAGTGCTTTCATGTTTTAAAGCTTTAAACGTGATCTTTTTCATACTGGGCAAAGAGTAGAAATATAATTTGTTAATTAAATTTTTATTTTTGTCACACCTGATCAAAATCCTGTTTAAAGCTTCATTTCTTTTGATCCCTAAGCATCCAGGTAAAAAGATATATTTAGTGCGCACACTGCTGCACACAGAGTGTCCTAATTTATAATCAAAAGCTGTCATACAAAAGCTTTTCCTTTAACTGTCCGTGCTGCACCATCAGCACCATCATCTTTAACTACTTCGGTTTTCATTTTGTTTTGTGTTGCAGTACCATCGCCTCCTTCCCTCTATACAAAGGTGGTGAATGGTAGTGTTGTACAAGCAACATGGGAATCCTCTTCCAAGATGGGCCAGCCTCAAGGCTTCAAACTGTATTACAGGAGAGCGAACACACCCCTGTTCACTGGTCCCATCGCCTTCCCTCGCAACGTCACCCAGTACAACATCACTCATCTGGGTGAGACATGACAGCTGACAGCGTCATCACTTTGTTAATTAGCATCGTGCATTGTTCAACTGGCCTGTCGTACACTTCATTTCAGCAAGATACTTTTGTGGGTTTAAATAGCTGTTTTTACCAAACACTAAAAATAGGAACAGTAATTATGACTCAAAATTTGTGCTGCATATTTTTTGATTGCTTTCTTTGTTTTTTGTCCAGATTCCTCACTGGTCTACGAGATAAAGCTCATTGCATACAACCAACATGGAGATGGGAATGCCACCATACGATTTGTTTCATTTCAGGAGGCAGTGGCGAAATCAGGTAAAAAAAAATTAAACCTGTTCTTTCTATTGGCATTTTCCATCACATAAAATATAGCTATCTTAACATGTGGACGTACACGAGTGTGTAGTCTTTTATCTTCTCCCCAGTCTCCCTCCTTCGCACTTCCACATCCTTCTGCCCAGGGACAAAGCTCGGGAGGACAGAGAATGAACAGAAAAAGAAAAACAATGCAGCAACACAGCTAATAAATCTATCTATAATAACAGTAGCATATGTATGTCTCTTTCCTAACTCCTCCTTTTGTGCAGTGGCACTCTGGAGTCACTGTAATGTGTTGTCATGCACATCTGTAAATAGGTGACGCTAATAATGCCTGTGTAATTGAGTGCTTTGTCTTATACAATGAATATGTCGCTTACAAAGAAGAAGAAATGTGTTTATTATTCATTCATTTGGTTGTATAAAATAGTAGAAATGCATTTGCACTAATTGGCTTCCCCTATTAGGACAATCCCACAGACAGCAGTGGGGGCCAAAAGCCACTCAGAGAATAGTAGGACCAAAAGTATAACCCACTGAGACTAGGATATGGTAGCATCTTGGTAACATTGGAAAAACAGAACTATCATATAAGTAATGAAATATTTAACAGGTTATCATTCTGTGTCACGCACAGAAAGATGACAAATGGATTAGTGAGATAGTGCTTTCCCACAGCTCATCTGATATGATCTCGCCAATGTCCAATTCCAAAGGTTGAGGTGCATCCCATATACATCATCTCCATATATCATATTCTACATGTTAGAGTTTAATCTTTTTTATATTGATTTTAGGAGTGGCATGTGATGAGTCTTTCTGGGGGGGATTAAGGTTGGAGAATATTTCAAGAAAAAAACATGTGCCTGGAAAAAAAAAAGTAATGAATGACCTGAATGTGTCATTACATGATGGGTCAGCAAACAAGACAAATCCAAAGCCAGGACTTGAATGCCAAATCAAATTATTAGGGTGGATAAAAATAGTTAAAGGGCACTTGAGAGAAGCAAAGTATTTTAGTAAAACTGAAAGATTTCATTCATTGGCACCACATTTTGATTTCATGCATTTTGAACTACAGGATTTAGAATATGTTCTTTCAGGTTCACGAGCAGTGATGCCAGCAAGGAGAGAGGAAAGGTAGCTTACAGTGGTCCGTTTCTAATCTACTATATTTATTTAGAAATTATATTCCCCCAACAAATTGAAAAGGAGAACAACAGAAAGTTGTCCCACTACTTTTTCTATGTAAGTTAAATGGCATTTCTAGCTCAAACTTAACCTGTTTGAATTTAATTAATAATTATTTAAAAATATAGTAATATAATTACCTTATTTGAATTTGGGCTTACATAATGTTTTTTTCTTGTTTTGGTTTGTTTGGAAAACCAATAAAGTTTAAGTCATAAAAAGAAAAGGCCTAGCCCAACCTGCAACTGGGATCTCTTAAAGCATGCTTTTCTAATACAAGAGGCTGATTTTTTCCAAAGAAATAGTTATCCAGCTGCTTTCCTTTGATGCAAGTGTCTTATATCTGTCTGTAGATGTTCATAATGTAGACTTTGGACTACACAGGCTCATTAGATGATTTCTGCCCTGCTGTCAGCGTTAGGATCCTAAATATGGTGCAGTATGAGCTGACATACCTGACTCACTTCATCCTCACCAAAGATGCGCTGGTTGTTTGGAAGTACTGCTGCAGCATTTGTAGCTTTACAAAGGATGCCCACTTTCTCTTTGAGGAAATGGACCTTTATCACATTTGGTCTGTCCGGTGTAGGTTGCAGGCTTCTACTGTATGAGCAAAGTCTAGCGTTGGAGTGCATCAAGGCCAAGAAAATCTTACTTCACCTAGCATGCTGTGGGTGTACATCACTGAAGTCCTTCTCCAAGAACTTGTTTCTCTGCCTGGATTCCAGGTTTATTCTTGATCTGACTGCTCCAGGACTTCATGCCTGGTTTAGTTGAAGTGACAGCTCCTAGAATGCAATAAATCACAAGACGCATCACTCAAAGTAAAGGCTGAAGTTGGTTAGAGTATGGGTTGGAATTAAATATGACCATATACCGATCTCACAGAAAAGATGTCTTCACCTGTTACCACTCCCCTTATGCCTCTACACTGACCCACCTACTACTGACTGCACCTCATCACTATGGAGCATAAAAGTTTACATTAGTCTCACATAACATCTTTTGTATTAGTCAAGTTGACCTTCATGCCGCATAAACAGTCCAAGCACACCCAACTGTGATGTGACCGTGTTGTGTTCAATATCTCTGCAGTGTTGGACAGCCCATGCAACTGTGTGAAAGATGAACAGAGCAAAACATCCACCACAGGCATCATAATTGGCATTCACATCGGCATCACCTGCATCGTCTTCTGCGTGCTCTTCCTCGTCTTCAGCTACCGTGGCAGGTCAGAACTAACATGGCGTGCACATTCATGATGCAGTTAACGGAGGCAATAGCATAACATAGTTGCTGTTAAAAGGTCCATTTCTATCATGTGCATATAGCAGGCAAGCGTTTAATGTGTGCGTGTTCATGTAATCCCCAGATTAATGATGTGTAAGACAGTTCAGGCCACCCCGCAGGCAGGGAACAGCGCTGCTCTGGACTCCTCTTCGTCTTCCCAGGGAGCTTCTGGGCTTAACGGGGCTGCCAGAAGAGAGATGGAGGTCAATGGCAGCGCAGCGAGGAAGAAAGTAGTTGACAGCAATGAGCTCGAGAGACTTTTCACACAACCTAACGCACGAGATACAAGCATGGTGGGTCTTAAGAGTGAGAACGATGGTTCATATCTCACAGTTTTGTTTTTGTTTGTTTTGTTTTTTTTGTTATAGAAACAAATATATGTTAAAGAAAAAATATATATAGTTTGCCAGATTTGTTTTATGTCATCCCCTCAATTTCATGTTTGCAGTCTGCCTCTATAATCTATATAGGCTAAAAGTGCATGACTAAATATACTCAGACTGTTTGCATGTGTTTTCAGTCTGATTCCTACATGCTGAACAATACGCAGCTGTCTACAATACCGCTGGACGAGTTTGCAGTGGAGAGGGAGACCCGGTTCCAAGAGACTCCTGCAGGAGCAGCTCAGCAGGACCAAGGCTGATAATGTATGAAGGCCAATTCACACGACGCTAACCAGTGTCCACTTAGACTTTTCGCTCACTCAGGTTGACAAGTTGTTGTTTTTGCAAAGTCGTTCCTTTTGTGATTTTTTTTTTTAAATATAAGGAGTTCTGCAGGATCTAGGACGATATATCTGGCCTGGACTGTTTCTAGCTTGGAAAGCCAGTTAAATATTTTTTGGTCTTTTGTTAATTTTCTGGTGTCGGGCAGCACAGAAGACAGAGGCTCCAGAATGTCCTTGTTATACAATGGTTTTATTTTTAAGTTTATAAATATATGTATATATATAAAAAATATATACACTATATCTTTATCACCTATATGTCAAAGCGGTTATAAGTTATTGGTCTTATCGCTACTTTTCTGTGGATGTCAAAGACTCCTGCTGCCTACTCTCACCTACCAATGATTTCACCTTCTTCTTCACAGAAGATCTCAGCCTTCTTCCAGGGATTCGATATATTCTGCCTCAGGACTTTGTTTCAGTGATATCAACATTTTTTTTATGAGTTTTCGGCCTTCATACGGGCACTAGACTTGGCTGTGTGAACCTTGCGATATAAAGAAAAGAAAAGAAACCTACCTCAGCCGGAATGAATGTGTAGTGGGAAGCTTTTAGGGACTTTACCTTCCCCTGTGCTCATGGTTACTTTACACGCAGAGGAATTGGTTCGGAAACGACAAAATCAGGTGCCGCTCTACCTCAGATGTCAAGAATCATCTCTCTTCTCCTGCTTGTCGAAGTAAAACAGAAAAAAAAATGAGTATCCAACATAAAGCACTTCCAAATGCTGAAATTAATGTTCTACCTCAAGATAACAATGTTAATGTTGTCGCTGTTGTTGTTGTTTGTCTGTTTATTGCATAATGAAAAAAACCCTCTTTTGGCCCTTTGTGAAGTCCTGGCTTCCCTCTGTTGATGAATATGGTGTTTGTAGATACAGTGTCAGTACCTCATGCAAGCTGACAGATTGATAACACTCTGTATGATTTACAGTGTGTTGGGAATATGTATGAATTATGCTAATCTATTGTAAGCTTTTTCCTAGATTTGACTTTATTTTAAAAATCGTATGATTTTTTTTTTCTTTAGTTTGCTTCAGTTGAATGAAAAGACTGTTAGAGATACACTGCATTGCTAATGATATCCTGAAGTATAATTGTGCAGAATGAGATTTCATGTGGTGTTTAAGTGATTTAAAAAAACACTTTAATCTACAGACATCACAGATGTAGCTAAAATTGGCATTATGATTGAATTTTGTGCATGTGTGCATTTGTGTGCTTTTATAGACTGAATGGATGTTTTTTGTAGACAAAACTAAATTAAGCACAAATCTTAACAAAAATGGCCAAAATCCATTCTTGGTGTTATAACTTAAAGGAATAGTTTGGAAATTTTGCTTATTGGCTGGCAGATGAAACCACTCTCACAATGGTTTGAGGGATTTTTGTTTGTTTGTTTGTTTGGAAGTAGACTAGCCTAGCATGTACAGTACGATACAAAGCTTCCCCTAAATTCCTAAATTGTTGCTAGCTATCCCGAGTCTAGTTGTGTTCTTATTCGTTCTGCAGTAAAAAGTTAAACTACTCTTAATTCTGTACCTTGAATATAAAATTACACCCTGCAAATGGTTATTTTAGTCGTAGCTTAGCTTAACTGGGGCACTGTAACAGTAAAATTAGGAAGAAACAGCATTTATTGTCCCACAGAGAGGAAATTTAGGATTAATTAAATTTGAAAAAAAAATCTCTATTAAATGTGTTTTGGGTTTGTTTTGGGTTTTTAAAAAAATATATACAAAAGTTTAAAAACAACAATTTGAGGGAGATTTACTACTACATTTACATGCTATTGTTTTTTTTTTATTATGTCTTATCTAAAGTTCAACTATTCTTTGGGCAACAGAGTTATGAGAGTGGTATTTGTCCTCTAGAAAGAAAGCAAAATAAGCTATGGCCTAAAATGTAGAACTGGTTTTTGTTTTTGTTTTTTTCCAGCAGTGTATCTCTAAACCTTTTATGAATATTTGTGTCAACATCACCTTGTCATTTTGTTTTCTCATCATATTACCTGCCTCCTTTACAAACGAAGCAGTAGCCTTTTACTCTTCTGGTGCCCAGTAGACGTGACAGCTGCTCATCAAGCTTGTCTACTGTTACTCTTCTCAAAACCACAGTTGCTGCTCAGCCTTCTCCCTCCTGTCAACGCTAACTAGTTAACATGTTTCAGGTGCTTATAATATCCTTGAATGCTAACGATCACAGACAGAGAGCTGGCTGAGGGAGATAGATGGTTGTTGGGAAGCTAAACAATCACTGGGTTTCTCTCGCTGGCTCTCTGCTCAGTGCTGTCGCTGTACATGAACTGATTTGATGCATTATGGTTACCTACCTCAACCTTGTTGTTGGCCTTTTTCTCAGGTCTTAATGAAGGAAACATGCAGAGTATGAACAATGAACTGATGGAGAACAGGTGTGTGTATATCTACAGTCATGTGATACACTAAATATATCCTTTTTATATATTGGAGCAAGCAAAAACCAGGTCTTCTTTGAAACAGTACCTAAAGATAATCATTATTGTTTACTGAACAAATATCAATAGGATTAAATTTTAACGTGCTGTCCAATATAGCAGAAATTACCCCATCATAAGCCAGCTTCTCAGTTAGTATGAGGTTCTTCACCTGAAATGTCTTTGCTCTGTGTCTTTCACGGCCCTATCAGGGCCTGATGTGCTTTTGCTCCAGCCTTAGGTGCCAAAGCTCAGTGCTGCTGTTTCTACTCGGCAATCAGGCCATGAGTACTTAAGGCCAGAAAGAGAAGCGCTCGAGTACCAGAGAGCCTTTATTTGTGTGTGCGTGTGTGCGTGCGCGGCTTCTTGTGGTACGTCCAGTTGAAGTTGAAATTTCCAAGTTCCCAAGTGGAATTTTCAACTGGAAAGTCAGACTTCCAAATCAGAAAGGTGGCGTTACACGAGTAGGTTGGTTGTTGGTGGCTGTCATGGCTAGTGTAATAATCCTGGACAAGTTTCATTTCCCCTGTTGGTTGTAGACAGTTTGGGACACCAGCAGTTTCAACACTTAACTGCAGATCCTGTAATGAAATATTGGGGTCCTGCTCTTGGGCTAGGGTAGCCGATCCTGGCTGAATTGACAGTCTTATGAAATCTATGCCACTTGTTGTGGAATAGTGTAAAGATTTATTATCAATTATTGAACGGTCTTTTGAAATTCTTTGCCAGACGTTAGGACAAATGCAACCTTTTTTTCTGGTGGACTTAAAAAAGCGTACTTACTTATTTCTCCTTGTGACTCTTTTGAAGGCAAACTGTTCGTTTTAATGGAATTGGTTGAAGAATGTCGCCTTCATCTATAGGCATTGTTACAAAAAGTTCAAAAGTTTGCTTCACCCAGTATTTAATATATATATATCACATGGCTGTATGATATAAATACATAGATATTGCAATTGTCAAAATATGCTGGACAGACAAAGTCGATAGAAACAGTACTCAGACACACAATGGGAGGGGGGAACATTTTAGGACCATTATGTTGTGCACTAATTATTTAAATTGTTCAAGTTCATGCTTAATTTGTAGTGAATGTATTACTTTTATTACTATTACATAGATGCTGCCTTTTTATTTCTCAGTAGGCATTTACTTTGTGTTCTGGAGGGTTTTATCCACAAATAAATTTAACTGAAACAAAAGTGGGTGGCACGTACAACTCCACAACAGGCACACACAAAAACTGCTCTCACGCCTCTTCAGTGCAGCCAAGTATGTGATACTGTAAATGTCTGACATTTGCAGGATTTTCACTTTGCAATTAAAGTTCCAGCGAGCTACGGACGCTCACACTGTCTGCTGCCATACATAAATACCGTTAGCTTAAGATGGGCGCAAACACCTTTGACTTTATCCAGGGTGTTGAACCCAAAATGCTTCCTGCCATTACTACTCAGGCAGCTTTGTGTAATCCACTCATCAGCCTTAGTGGTAGCAAGTATATTAACAGATTAGTTTACTGACAGGTGGTAGAGCATGCAGTGGTTCAAGGGCCACAATAATTTTGATTCCAGTTGAACCAGTTAATCTGAAATGATGCGTGTGGGCCTTTTACATCATATACAGTATAGTAGTGTTTTTGAAAAGCATGCTTGGATCATTTCGGCACTGCGTGCAGAATCGCATCATCTGATCATCCACCACATTCACAATAAGAGTTATGCGTGTCCCCACAACAGCAGTAATTCATCTATTTTAATGTGTTATGCAAGCAAGCATCATAGTCTGTCTCCATTTTAGTGGTCATCTTAGGTACTATATTTTATGCCTCCTACATTTATTTGTATATACATATTTCTTTGCATTTCTCTTGCATCA
>VUQK01039889.1:57520-89937 GCA_015106715.1 Bujurquina vittata
GGGGTATTAATTTGTGACCTGCTTTTGCCCAAAGTTAAAATTTTAACCAAGAATTTTACATAAAACTAAAACTAAAAAAAAAAAAAAAAGATTATTTTTAAGCATTAAAGCTTAACTGAACTTTGTTTCCATGCCAAGGATTTGAACCTCCCACACCTTGTCACCACCTCCAGTGCTGAGAGGTACCGGTAATTACAGAACTCAAGTCTCCTCCATCCGTGAAGTTTAATTACTGGACTTAAACACATTTCCTTAGATACATTTTTAAGGATGGGAAGCAAACAGCTCAAGTTTTAATCTGCTTCATCAAGACAGATTTAATTTGCTGTCTGGTAAATTGGACGCACCAGTAGAAATGTATCTTACATGCTGATATATCATCAATGTATAGGGACTAGTTATAATTGCTGAAGGAGGGCATTCATTTTAAGCACATTTGGCTCATGATTCTTTTTTTTTTTTTAATTATCGTCTTTAAGAAATTGAACATTTCATATGTAGCTCATTAATATTTAATGTTGTTTTTATATTAGTGTCAATATGGTCAAAGTCTTGAACCACAATAAAGGGTAAGAGCAGGAAAAAACTGTCTTGCCTCAGTAAATTTGTTTTTGCTAGATTAACATGCTGTATTAAAATGTGTAAAACGTCTGTATAATCCTACCAAGCAGGGTTCACACGAGGTGCCAGAAGTCAAAAACTGTAACTGTGTAGTATAGCCTGTGTTGCTCACATTTTGTTCAAAAATTAGCGATTACACAGGAATAAAGGAGCACAATGTTTTAAATTTAGCTCATGATCATGCATAATCATGTTTGTCTGTCTGCTGAGGTCACTGCCAATATCTGCTTCTCTCCCACAGTTTGCTTCAGGTCAACACGAGATAGTTTCAAAAGTGTTTTCAGAGAGTTGTCATTGATCACTGCTGTATGTTTCCACAAAGTTATGTTTCTACACTCTCTCTAGAGACCAAGGTGGTGCAACTATAAATTGTAATCTGCATACATATCCACATATACTGTATGTACTGTATGTGTGTATGTATATGCTTCAGAGGCAAAAAATAGACCATTTTTTAGTGGTTTCTATTGTTTTAGGGTTTATTGTGCAACACTGATAGAAGAAAAAAAACAATAACAGTGATAATAAACTAGCTCTAGTAGTAATAAATCCCGAGTCGGTCTTTATTCTGCGTGTGCATATGTGTGTGCGCAAGTGTGTGCAGCTGGTGAAAAAGAGTGCAATTTATAGCACGGATGTGAGTTTGCTGGCTTGCTTCCCGCCGTCCGCTGAGATGCAGCAGATCAATCTGATGCAGGCTGCTTTTCTCCCTCCCCACATCACCGCTCTCCTGTTCAGCACATTAACTCATGGGCTCCACGGCCAGACAAAGAGTATTGAGCACAGGGCCCAGAGCTCCTGGTCAATGAAGGGTGGTGCCGGACTTCTAATCACTGTAAATCCCAATGACTGCAGACAAAAGAGGAGTCCAATATGAATCAACCTCCTCTCGCTCTCTTTTTCCTATGATTCTAGTTTTCTTCTTTTTTTTGGGGGGGGGGGCTGCTTGTTTTCACTAAAAATTATTGTACTCATGGATGCATCATGAAACGTTATAATAAAGAAGTCCCACCAAATCAGTTAAGTACATCAGAGGTGATTAACAGGAATGATGGTGAAAAGCTCAGAAAATTCATCAGTGCACTTTTAAATCAAATCAAGGCAGCTATAATTGTGTATCCAGTGTCACCAATCATTCATTCTACCTTTTACAACCCATACAGCAGATAATCCCATTATCCTTACCTTAGATGAGACAAGAGTATCCACACAGGAACTTAAAAAGAAGACATACACTTTTTAATACAGTTTTAGCTGCTAAACCTGTAAATCTCATCAGGCATTCCTTTTGTATCACTGGACATCAACCATTTTGCCTTATAAGGTGAGCTTCCTTTAAATCTCCTTGTAAAGTAGCTGCTGCACATGTTTGTGACCACGAGTGGACGTTTGGGTAAATATGCATTTTTGCATAGATAAGAGGTGCGTGTGGAAGATCGTGCTGTCAGAGAGGATGTTTTAATCACAATAGCAAGTTTCTTCTTTCCTTTATTGGAGATAAACAGCAGAGTAGTTTTCCACATGCAGCCTCCTTTTCTGTCCCTCTAATGGGAACACACACACACAGTGCAGACTGGCCATGTAAAGCAGTGAAACTTTATCCACAGCTGAACCACCTCAACTGGGCCCCGGCTGCTCCTGACCCCACAGCATTTAAAACGAGCTGAGAAAGGGGACCTCAGTATCCTAGAGAGAGCACAGAGGAGGCGAACTGGGGGGGGGGCTGTCTTCTGGCTCCTCACACCGCACGCCTTTTAGCGGCTCAAAGGGACTAGCTAAGAGAGAGAGAGGCCAAAGGTGACACTAGCCAACTTTCATTCCCGCCTACCTCTGATGTTCCCAGTTTTTTTTCCTCCTGTGTTTCCCTCTTCTTTTAGTTTTTTACTGTTTCCAGATTTCCGAGCCGTAACACACGTCCCAGGTGACATCCCTCCTCACAAGTCACAAATAATCAAAACCATCTTGTCAGCTCCTGTTTCCTTTTAAAATGCTATCCTCCATGTATATCACCCTCTCTCTCTCTCCCTCTGTGTGTGTGTGTGTGTGTGTGTGTGTGTGTGTGTGTGTGTGTGTGTGTGTGTGTGTGTGTGTGTGTGTGTGTGTGTGTAAGAGTGGATTTAAGAGGTTCTCATTCTTTGTGTGTGCGCAGCCTTTAGCTAAACTACTCCAATAAAAATAAATGTTTCACACTCAAAATGAAGCTAAGTATTGAAGTTAAACTTTATAGCAGAGTAAATTAAATTAGAGTTATTTTAGTGGCATAAAATAAATTAAATAAATCATACTGAGTCATCTTGGGTCCTCCACCTCCTTTTTGTTCTGATCTGTTATTCTTTTTTTTCCAAGTCCCCTTTAAAGTCAAATCTTTTGCTTTTTAGCTCCTTCCTGTAGCCCAAGACTATGTTCTCATATTTCTTAACCATTTTTCTATCCATCCAATTTAGGGATTTCAGGGTGGTGGAGCCTATTCTACCCATCATGGAGTGAACGGTGGTGTACACCACTGACAAATCACAAGTCCGCAATAGGGCTTAGCACCTGGTTAGTCTGTCTTAGTTTTGCCCATCTTAGGCTATGTCCACATATAGTACATGAGTATTCCCCACTTTTGCTTAGAAAAATATCCCTGTTGACATGAAAATGCAAAAAAAACAGTGTTAAGTGCTGCCATGAGCAAGCAAGAAACAGATGGTGATATAATCCTCACTACAAAGAAATGTCAGCTAATCAGAACCCTGACAGTCTGACTTCAAAATAGGAGATGAATGTGCACATCTTTGATGTTACAAGACAAAGTCTCTGGTGTCCTAGTCCAAATACACACACTGAGTTTCTGAAACTCTTCACCCTGGAGGGAGTTTTTCAAAAGTTCAGTTTTCAGTGACCTAAAATGCCGTTTACTTATGGATGAAAGGCCAAAGCATGTAGAAAATGCTACGTTCTCCAAAATGCCATTGAGCAGGGTGTGGGTGACAGAATGGCGCGTGTTATGCAGCCCGCTTACAAAAGAGACTGTAGATAAAAGTAGATATCCAGTTTTGAAGCCTCAGTACAGGTTTAAGGCACTTGTCTTCACTTTTCCGATCCATGAGCTACATCAATTCTTTCTCTACAGTCTATATTTTAAAATGCTTCCGAATCACTAACACTTAAGTGGCACTTTTATGCGGTGCTTTGCTACCAGTGGTGCAAATGAGAGGAAAATTGTTAAGTGCTTGGAATAAAACCAGAATAATAATGAAAATTTTCTTGTATAGAAAATCTGCAAATAAATGGCCTGCTGTACATGTTTGTGTGGGTGTGCTTGGGTGAAGGCCTGTGTGGGTGAAAGAGAGAATAGAATTTTTGCCACTTCTCCCTTCCCCACGCTGTTTGCCTGTGGCTCCGGTTTGAGATGGAGTGCCACATGGTGGATGGTGACTGATGGAGAATGTGGGCATTAACGTGCTGAGGCCACAGGAGACGCGGCACTGAAAGCATTAATGGAGTGACTGGTTCTGAGAGGAGGTGGGCTGGTGTGATTGCGATGCATGCTGGGGGAATCGTTTTGCAGCGTGACCGTGCGGACCATACTCGTGACCTCATAATACACTTATATGTATTTGAGAGATAAATTGCGTGGCCTTTTCTTTTGACAGTAGGTGTAGGGCTTACATGCAGAGGCAGGCAGTCATCATGTATGACAGATTTATCACTCAAACACACACGCAGGGTTTAAATGACTACCGGCCAGTTAGCATGTACAGTGTACCCAAGCACCCTCAAGAAAGGAAAAGGAGGGAGGTGGGTGAAGTGTGGGGGAGGGGAAGTGGCAGAGCTATCACATCCCCTGTGTGCACAGCAGCAGTGATGTGAAGAGCAGGACAAAGAAAGGGTGGAGGGTGGGACAAAGGGAGCAAGGGATGGAGGTGTGAGGTGGCTCTAAGAACCAAGATTAAAGGATTCTGGTGGTGGCAATAGGTGTAAGGATGCAAAGCCATAAAGGGAAAGGGAAGATGGCATATACTGCTTTGACATGCAAATCACAAAATAAGAAATTTCCCAGCTTTTGAGATTTTTAGCCACTATTCATTGCTCAAAGATTGAAGGCATACTGTGGGTTTCTCCTGCCATCATTTGGAACATTAGAACACCTTGAATTGTGGGATATTCCCTCAGGAAGGTTTGATGCATTGAACACTTAGGAAAAGTGTAAAGAAATGCCTCAAAGCTGCTTGAGAGCGCCCTGAAGCACTTCACAGTGCAATGGCAGTCTGTGCAGAAGTAGTTCCCATGAAAGCATTTGAGTCTGATGTCCACTAGAACAGCAACACTGTTTCTGGAAGTGCAAATTACTGCATATTAGTGACATGTGTCTAAGGATTGCTGGGTCACTCTAGTGATGAGTATGTTTTAAGTGAAATGAGAACTGGTGGAAAGATTTCCATGAAATTCTGTTCGGACATTTATGGTCCTTTTCACCTACTATCTCCGTGAGGTGGACGTTTGGGCCTTTGGGTGAAATCTGACACTTTATAAGTGAGAGACTGGCCACATATTATCTTCACTATAACAGCCAAACTTGGAAATATATCCAGCTAACTGTGTTCCTGCACTGGATTGAGGAATAAGAAATAGCGCTGAGGCATTACCAAGTTGGTCACTGGCGAGGGGTGAGGCTTGTAAAAACTGTTTTGTGTTTCATTTCTCCACTCTCACTCATTCTCATTCACTTTGCTTGCAGTCTTTTCATTTTCCTTCATTTTCCTCTACACTTTATTCCACTGCCTCTTGCCCAGCCTGTCTCGCTCCATCACCATCAACCCTCACCCAGCTCTAATGCATACATGCCCACTCAAGATGAGCTTTGTTCCAACACTTATATCCGACCTTCAGGACATGTTGATTCACAGCAAAGGAAATGAAAAAATATACTTTTCATCAACTGTTTGAGTCAAACATTTTGCAAACAGATTGTTCAGAATTTAATCATGCTGCTTTCTGCCAAGGCTGACTTTCTATTTCATTGATATTGGAGGCAGAATGAAAAAGCAAACACAGCATTATGTCTGTATCAGTGATAGAAACAAGGAAGAGTAGACCCTGTCTGTACCATATCCTGTATTTCTCCTCTTTTCTCTCCCATCCTCGGTTTAATCACACAGAGCCATATGGAAGCACAGTATGTTGTATTAATTAGACCCCAAGGCATGGCCACACACCAGGACCACGAGTGACTCTAGCAGTTGCAATTCTGAGAGAAGAAATTCAACCTCCCAGCATAAACTGGGAGGATGGAGATGTGGATGGTGAGTTGAGGGCGGATCAAATGCAGCAAAATATTTTTCTGGTACCTCAAAGACAGCAGATCTGGCATCAGAAAGAGAAAGAGCTTAGGCATCTATCCATTCATCCATCCATCCAAAGACAGGGCAGCAAGAAACAAAAAGGTCAGTACAGCCAAGTATTATTAAACAAAGAGAAACACATCTGAAAGACAAATGTATTTTCAGCCACATTCATATATTCAGCTTTTACTTAAATGCACTGCAAAAATGTCAGGTACTTACATAAAAACATCTCAGTCTCTCTGATTGAGAAATGCAGAGATTTCTTTTGTAAGAATGAGAGTTGAGCTTTTACTGTGTAGATTATATAAGTCTGGCTGCCTGAGACTTGGAGGAGTTGAAGAGTGAACTCAGCAGGGAACAAATAAGCCGTGGGTTGTTCAGTGTGTGTCTGTGTGTGTGTGTGTGTGTGTGTGTGTGTGAGAGAGAGAGAGAGAGAGAGAGAGAGAGAGAGAGAGAGCAGGCGGAAGAAAAGGAGAAAGAGGAAACTCACAGTTAAAGAAAGAAAGAAAGAAAGAAAGAAAGAAAGAAAGAAAGAAAGAAAGAAAGAAAGAAAGAAAGAAAGAAAGAAAGAAAGAAAGAAATGTGTGGTTAGCTGGTCTTGTCTAAAGAAGCTGGCTCTGCTCCTTGTGTGAAACGACCTTCTGTATTTGCTTGAGCTCTTTAGGATCTCTGAGTCCTACACATTACTCCCACTAAGAGACCCCAGACACTGGGTGGGCATAAAGGCCAGTTGCTTGGCTGGTGAGGTGGGCTGCTTGAACTAAAGGGCCAAAGGGGGGGTCTCATGGGGAACTGGTGGGGTGAGGTCGGCTAAGGGATTGTAGGGAAAGGGGCAGATGCGGGTCAGTGTTTGCCCAGCTGTCCTCTTGTCGAAAAGAAGGTTACTGGATGGAAATGTTTGGGTCAGTGGAGATGAGAGATATAATGTGCTATTCAGGACTATTAGTTATCAGGGGTGATGTGTTTGGGCTTTTTTTGTTTTTTGGGGAGGGATAGTAAATATAAAGTTTGCACACAATTTTTTTTAGGAATTAATATAAATGGCAGCAAAGATCAGTCATCTTTGCAAATTCCTTTAGTGCTCTTATCTTGATATAACTCACCAAAAAAGGGTTTTCGAGCATGAACGGTTTGTTTAAGTTCATCTCCAACAGACTTTAAATAGGCTAATAAAAAAAAAACTTCATTTTGACTTTTTCTTTTTTTCTTTTCTTTAGCCAATCAGAGGTGGAGTTGCTTGTTTCAGTGCTCTTGAGCTTCAGGGCCTGTACTGATGGTCGGGCACTCTCCTTCAGGATTTTCTGATAGGGAACAGAATTCACAGCAAGTCGTCCTGAAGCAGCAAAGCAGCCCCAGACTATCACACTACCACCACCATGTTTGACTGTTGCTAAAACGTTCATTTTAAGAAAGGTTGTGTTAGTTTATACCAGATGTAACCCTCCAAAAAGTTCAGTCTTTATCTCATTGGTCCACATAATATTTTCCCAAAAGTCTCGGGGATCATCAAGATGTTTTTTGGCAAGTATGAGATGAGTCTTTGTGTTCTTTTTAGCCAGTCGTGGTTTTCTCCTTAGAACTCTCCCATGGATGCCATTTTTGCTCAGTCTCTTTCTTATTGTTGAATCATGAACTCTGACCTTAACTGAGCCAAGTGAGCCCAGCAGTTATTAAATGGTGTTCTGGGTTCTTTTGTGATCTCCTGGATGAGTCATTGATGAGCTCTCGAAGTAATTTTGGCAGGCCAGCCACTCCTGGGAAGGCTCACCAATGTTCCAAGTTTTCTCCATTTGTGGATAATGGCTCTCACTGTGGTGCACTGGAGTCCCAAAGCCTTAAAAATGAGCTTGTGACCATTTTCCGACCCATAGAAGTCAATGACTTTGTTCCTCAGCTGCTTCTTTAGATCATGGCATGGTGCGTTGCTTTTTGCGATCTTTTAGTTCAGTTTGTCAGACAGGTTTTATTTAAGTGATTTGTTGATACAGCGGGTCTGACAGTGATCAGGCCTGGGTGTGGCTAGTGAAACTAAACTCAGAAATAAACTCAAAAAATTGTGATTAATCACTGTTAATTCATGATTTAACAAGAGGAAGGAAATTACTATTCCAACAGAGCCTGAGAGGTTTGCATACCCCCCACTCTGAATAAATGTAATCATTATGTAAAAGCTGCATTTATCTTTTTCTAACATTAAAATGTGTTTGATCTGAAACATGCAAGTGTGACAAATGAGCAAAGAAAAAGAAGAAATCATGAAGGGGGCAAATACTTTTTTACAGCACTGTAGCTGCTGCTGTGCATCTTTCAGCTCCATTAAGGCAAGAAGAGGGGGGGGGGATTCGTTTACAGATTCAGCCTCATGTGTGGAAAAAAGTTGGGCTTTGTATTTCGAGGTGCTGTGGTTCAGTTATTTCCTGTTTTAAAAGGTGAGAAAGATGATGAAGCTGCTTGGATAGCAGGCATGTTGCTATTTTTATTTCATTTCTTTTTAACTGAAGTCGTGATAAACTGAGTCACTAATGAACTGATGCATGTGTCGCACATCAGAAAAGCCTGATTTTACCCCAGGTCATTGCTGCAGGAATACAGACTGCACAGCAGCGAGCTGATAACTGTTAACACAAGTGTTTGTGTCACATTTTGTTCGCCTTCTCTGTTAAGCCTGAAAGCTACACTCAGTCATTTTTGGAGTTACTCAATTTTCAACAATTGATGCATTCTCATCAATTTAGAATTAATTAAAAATACATAGGAGCTTTTTGTGGAAGCCACCATGTTGCCCCACCATCTTAAATACAGTGGCCGAGGTGAACATCGTCGTTCCTCCAAAATGTGTTTTATGCACGTGGCTAAAGACCGGACACAGGAATAGATGACACTGAACTGGATGTCATGTTGACACATGACGTCTGAAAAAAGAAAATGTCTGTCTTTAAAAACATGCAAACATGTTTGTCCTACAGCAGCCACAGTAGCTAGGATTATGCATTTGAATATAGAAGGGAACGAAAACAGAATTCAGCTGTCTGCACTCGCAATCTGTTGATTTCTAGCGTTTGAGAGTTTCCGCACTGTACCTTTAAAGCTGCACTCCATGCACTGTAGAGAGTTTAATAGTCGACACATTTAGCAACAATTTATGCATTTCTTTTTAATCTGTTTGTTGTATTTTCTGTTTTTAGATACCGCTGGTAGAATAATCTAAACAAGCCAGGTGTTGCTTATCACTTCCTCTGATGTTCTTCTCCCAAACATTTGCACTCACATCCTTTTTAACCCTGGCCTCCATTATTCACCTGCCCTCCCTGCCTCTCACGAGTCCCACGGGAATTTTTTTCCACTGCTTTACAAAATCCTTTGAAATGCGTGTGTAACATGCAAATCCATAATCCGGTACAAACCACACGCATTTAATAGATTTGTGAGATTTTCACGCAAGCAGAGGGCATATTCCATCAACAACTTCAAATTTCCTTTTCACATCTACTCGTTTGGCATCTGCTATTGAACCGGGGTTGCAGTCTCTGAACTTGCTATTCTTTTTAATCCTCCTCCAAGGTTCATCCATGTAACAAACAGTGGGCAAACAACAATAACATTTCATGTATACAAGGTCTTTGATTAAAGCTTTAGGACAACAAATGTAATATGAAGCTGCTGGTCTTGTCTTATTGACAACACAAACATATAAACATGAGGACTAGCCCGAGGGTCCACTTTAATCCTCTGCTTCACCAGGACTGGATCATATGCGATGATTGCATTGCTCTCATATTGCATCACCGCCCACAGGAGTAAAGATAGTCATCCTAATGGATGTGTTGAAACGCGGGGCCCATTTCCAAGCTTGGTGTGATCAAGAGTTAGGTTAAGGTGGAGAAATGAGTGGAGGGATGATCACAGGCGGAGGTCACCATGGCTGCTGGTTTATCAAATCTGTGGGCTGGTGTGGAGGCAAGGTGAAGGTCAGGGTGGCTGCTGCTGCCGCTGCTACCCCCCCCCCCCCACCACCACCACCACCACCACCATGGTCAGTGTCCTTCTACCATCGACAGGTCACTCAATAACCATTACTCTCAGCTGAGCAAGAAGTGGGTGGAGCCTGCAGGCTCGTTAATAGCTGATCAATATTTGACCATAAAACACCAGTGAGCTCACCTGAGGGATCTATTTGTTTAAAGTGTGGAAGACTCATTAATCACAGCATATACTGATATTAGGGCAGTAGAATAAAATGAGATTCAGATATATGTTTTGATCATTTTCAAACAAACTTATCAAGTTTAAAACTTCATGTTGATCAAAAAATTGCTTTCTGGCTCCATCCTACTGGGAAACATTGCATCTGACCATCTGTTGTTCTCTTATTGCAGCCATTACTAAGATTGGTCTTTCCTTTGTTGTCCCGGCCTATAGGCATTGGTTTGCATGCTTGCTAATATATGGATGGCAACACAATAAAGCTCAACGTGGAAACGCTGAAGGCCTCAGAATGCACAGGAAAGAAAAGCATTGCCACCTGATGGTCACAGGCAGTAACTGCAGCTCACTGAAGCACACTAACCCTCTTTAGCTCAAGTTCAAATTTAGACAAGCACGCGCGCACACACACACACACACACACACACACACACACACACACCACACACACACACACACACACACACACACACAACCCTCTTTGCGCTAACTAAAAGGTTGGGCTTGTGTCTCGTGGAAGTTTTGGAGAGTTATCATAAAAACCCAAAACAGCAGAATACAACCTTCATTGAAAATAAATGATGAATATGTTATTGACTTTTCTCAATGTCCATTTAATCTGCTTCACACACGCTGAGTTTATTGAACTAAAGGAAGTGCAATGCCAAGTGTGAATCTGTTTCATAGTTGTCATATTCATGGCTAGAAGTTGCGTTCTGTTATACTTTTGCAACACGTTTTCTGCGATGATGTCATCAGTGGACCTCTGACAGAGTGCACGAGAGCTCGCAGACTGCAACACATTCCAAACTCAAGCTGCACTCAGACCTATTTCTGCTCAATGTTAAGTTGTTATGGATAATTATTAACATTTACCAGTGTTATAATATCTTAACCCTTTAATGACTTAATGATTTAAGTTAATTTTAAAAAATTTGCTTACAAACATGATTTAGAGCTCATGGCATGAACTGTAACTTCTGTCACAGCCATAAAACACCTTTTAGTTTTGATGACAGCATGCATTCACTGTGACATCATTTCAGAAAGCATATGCAGAGTCAGGGCATTCATTTATATCCAGAATTGCATTAAGTTTTCACCAATATCTCCCAGTATTGATGATTTTAGAGTCAGACCTGACTAAGTCCACTAAAGTCTTTTGCAGCACATCCCAAGATTCCCACTGGGGTTAAAGTCTCGATTCTGTGGTGTAAAAATGATGTCTCCTGCTCCCTGAACCATTCACAATTTGAGCCTGATGAATCCTGGCATTGTCATCCTGGAACATGCCCGTGCCATTAGAGAAGAAAAATCTATTGATGGAAAAACCTGGTCATTCAGTGCATTCAAGTAGTCAGCTGACCTCATTTTCCGGATGATAACGTTGCTGAACCCAGACCTCCAATCCAATGGAAGGCTCTTACCTGCCCAAACAAAACAGTCACTACCAGATAAAATGTAAATCTGTGCAATTATGTTGATAGTTTCTACACATTGTATCCAGCACTATGCATCCCACATCCCATAACACCAGGTGGATTTCAGAGAAAGAAACCTCCCAAAAAAGATGAACATTGTGCATTTCTTTGTTTTTGGCTATTTTATCTTTAGTCCAAGTACCCATTTCTGCATGCAGACATCACCAAATGTATCTACATTTATCAAATCCCACACATATTTAATGTACAGTTCACCATATGGGGTTTTAAAGCCAGAAGAAAAAACAAACAATAAAAGCTGCAGCTTTTAATATCCAAAGGTTATGGAGCAGCATCATCTTCATGTGGAATTGTATTCCTGGCCATCAAGTTAATATGAATAAGATTTCATTCTCTTATATCTCCATTTTTGGTCTCCACCAACTAAAGGTAAATTTCTCATGCACACTTTTATGTGCTGGTAGTGCACAGTGAGTTTATGGAGCTTTTTATTGACATTTGATTGCTGCCGTTAAAACTAACGTGGTGAGTGATTTGAAACCGTAAATCTTTGGTCTGGAAAAAAAAAACAATAAGCTGAAATTCACTGTAAAGGTATATACAGGTGAGTTACGCTCCAAAATTGCTTCTACGTTGCCATTTTCTTATTTAAAGCAAAAAAAAAGTGGCGACAATAATAAATTTTGCAATATCTATGATTAATTTTTTGTATTTGGTAGCATTTAACAGAAAAAAAACAAAAACAAAAACAACCTCTGTCGAACATATGATCCTCTGGGTGGAGTTTATCTTTATTTATGTGCATGTTTTGCACCCCAGAGAAAAGGAGCATCCAGGTCATCAGCCCAGTGATTGACTGTCCTGCTGAGTATTGCTGACTGGGGTGCAGTTTCTTTGCTATGTCAATACAAACAAACCTGTATCTCTCTCTGTCTCTGACTGGTAAGAAAGCACACACAAATGCATGCACACAGTGCAGCTGCAACAGCCATAAACCCTTGCAGGGCAATCAGTCATCCGGCACTGCATATTGCTATGTATGGTAAACCAAGTAGCAATAAGAATGTCAGAGAGACACAGTCTTTCTCTTGGCAGTCCATATGTCTTTGTCACGAAATTTAATACCTCTCCAGTGTCTTCTTCTGCTTGTACTTTCTGGTGTCTCACTGGGCTTTAAGGGGATCAGTTTGGACGTATGTGTCCAGAAGCTCCCGCATACAATCAATATCTGGGGATTTGCCAACACTCTCCCTTGAGGCCGCCTGGCATCACCCAGCCCCCATCCCGCGTCCACATCTGCATCGGCTGACTTTACATTTGTACCTGTGCACACTTCTTCAACGCTACAGTATCAAGTCATGTGATATTATCGATTCGGTGCAAATGTGGTTTAGAACAATACTGTAACATTAGCTTAGTGTGGTGGTTCCAGTGCTTCAATTGAAGTATCACAAAGAGATTTCAATTTAGCATTTCCTTCCTTGTGTGTCATGTGTGTCTTTTTGTGAAATGAGCTAAGTGACAGAAAAAAATATGTTTTTAATTCCGTTTCCTTGTGAATTACTAGCAATAAATATTTCCAGCCTTGCAGGCTTCTCTTATTGATGAATTTCATCAATTATATAACAGATCTCATTTTTAGCAGCTTTACAGTTATTAAAATTATCTCATTCCACTCTGCAGGGACTGAGTTATGTGTTTTTTGCCAGCTTGCTTGAATTCATATTAAATTTTTCTAGTTTGAACATTGGTTATCTTCATATCATGCAACCCTCCTAGAAAATATATCATGCTGTCATTTATTATCTTTTTATTATTATTATTATTTCACAAATACTTACATATATAGTCAGGCACCCATAGAACTGAAAGATATATATTTTAGTAGTAGCAATATTTTGGTACCTCAGGCTAGCCAGACAGGACAGATGTACACCCCAGAAAACACACAATCCGAAGTGGCCACCACCCTGTGGCTCCTTTGCAATATATAGATGCAGTCCTTCCATCATTTGCAAAGCTGAGGCCTCAAAACAGAACCCATTAAAACTTTTCTAAAACAGAATCTGAATGACTTAGACACAGATTTAAAAAGAACAAATCAGAGCGAGAGCGAGAGATAGAGAGAGAGAACAAAAGCTTTTGTGCAGTTTTCACATAAGCAACTTTCAGACTAAAAAGTTTCTTGGGTCTAGTTATGGGTAAATACCCACTGGGGAGGCCCCTGGGAACCACATCTGATCTCAGCCTTTTTTCTGTTTGCAGTTGCAGCACTAATAGGAACTCGAATGATGTAATAGCAGGTCAGTCATTAGCAATGCAGCATCAACTTCTTGCTGTGGCCCATTATTTCCTTGTAATCCTGTTTAAGCCTCTTCACTTTCACACAGAAGTTGCTTTATTTTGTGGTGGGCGGCTAGAAAACTGAGAGGAAATGGTGGAAAAACTTTTACATCTTGCATGTTTTTTTTACACTCATTTTCATTTTTAGTCCAGTCCTTGTACCTAACCATTTTCAAAGGAATATTTTTTGTTTTGTTTTGAAGCCACAACACATAAGAGACAACTGAGAAAGAACCAATTTTAAATTGTATCTTTAGGCAATTTGTTACTAGCAGCCTGTCACAAAAACATATAATTTGTTCCCATTTCGTTTGTTGAATCTACACAAAGTGTCAACAGAGAGACAGTAAATAGTATTTTTGCACCAACAAGATGATTTCCAAAGAGTTATCAATTGAAAACATGGCACATCTTGCCATGGTGTGCAGTGTGAGGACAAAAGAAAAAAAAAACAGTATCTGAAAGTCATTTCTCAAAAAACTGGAAACATTTCCAGCAAAGACCTGACGCAGGATCTGAGAGATGCATCTGGACCTTCAGTCGATCCATCTACTGTTCTATCATCAGAAATGGTCTCAGTGCAAGGGGGGCTATCAAAAAAAACATTCTCCACCAGACAATGCCATCTAATTGACAACAGCTGAATTTTTCAGCATGGCAATGATCCTAAACACACTGCCAATGCAATAAAAGCCTACCTGGATAGAAAAACACACAATGGACCGCTATCAGTCATGGATTGGCCTCTCCAGAGCCCGGAGAGCCCACAGTGCTGCATGACTGAAGCAGTGTGGGCTCATCTTGACTCAAGGATTTTGCACAGTACTGTATGTGTGTTATTTAAATACAATTCATTCATGGTTATCACTAATAAGCCACAACAAATAGGCAAGAATCAGTAGCAATTATGTAAGTACTTGTTCCTATCAGTATGTGCGGCAGAACAGCAACCCTCCGGTGTCTTCACAAAGTAAAATGTCTCTCAATGAAAAAAAAGATGAACAAAATGTGGAAAGAAATATATTCTTTAATCTGTTGCCCTTTGTCCCTGTCTCTCCCTAGTTGACAGTCCCCCTCCTGCACCCTCTGAATTTCTCACTGCGGGGGACATCAAGGTCAGCATATGTGTCACAATAACAAGAAACCTTTTCCACGTGCACATATCTGCCCCCTCTTTCTGTCACTCAGATCTGTTTTACATCACAGTCATACAAGATGCCTCCTCAGTTCTTCTGTTGGCACAGAAAAATTAATCTGTAATGAGTAATTAAATGACGGCATAAACAAATATTTATGCAAGAATGCAATTAAGAATGCATGCGTGTGGTTGAGAGGGTTGATATGTGCACTGGAAAAAAGTGGATGTCAGTAATGAGCATATCAATGCACTGAGTTTGAGGGAAAAGCATTTGTCAGTTTCCTCACATCACTTTCAATCAGACTGAAGCTTCACCTCTATTCAGTTATCATAACTATCGCCAGTAATTTACATACATACACAAACACAGGCAAATCTTGAATTATTCATTAAGCATCACACTGGCAGCCAGTTCATATGGAGATGGGAAGGAGGGAAAATAGGAATTCAAAGCTAGCCAAATCTACTTGTTAATTCTCAGCGTGTATAATCGTAGATGCTTCTGCAACAAAGAACAAAGAGCAGAAGGTCACACGTCCTCGTTCAAATTCACAGAGATTGCTATGAATAAAAACTGAATGACTGAAGCCATATGAGCACAAATAGCAGGGCCCACAAACAGTATATGGATACTGCAATTACCTTAAATGCCTTATTTTTTTTTTGTCTCATCTCTTGTGCTTTCTTTCACCTCTCTTTTCTCGTCATTAAGTGCAGTTGATGAAAATGTGTAGTGAATTCTGATGGAAACAAGCATACAGCATGCAGGAGCATATGGCTTTTAGAGCCACTATAGAACTAGGTTTGTTGTCCATTGTTTTAAATTACATCTCTGTTCCTCAGGGCTGAGCACAGTTAGATACTAAAGAGCCCTCCAGCCTTCCAGCTCTAACATGAGAATATGTTGATGTTTGCCACCCCTGTTGTGTTTTTCACATTTGCATTTCAATAGCTGGGAAGCCACATGTAGTTTTGGTAGAGATAATGCCTGTCAAGCACATGGCAGTAACACTGAACGGGGGAGTCTTCTTTTTCTTTTTTTTCCACCCAGGTTGTTAAAAGAGTCACTTGACTGCCAGAGAAGATTCTGCAGCTGGAGACACATTCATGGATTGTCTACCGCTGCTCAGTATGTATGAGTATTCATAATTAAAAAGTCGTCAATTTGTCACTAATGCTTCACGGTTGGGTTGAGCATTGACATGAATATGCCAGAGGAACAAAACAAGCGTGTATATGCTTTGATGAGAACTCCCCTGTTTTTTTTGTTTTTTTTTCAGGTGCTGTGATCTCTTTTGTTCCATTCCTGTATCCTAAATCTCCATCACTGACAGCGGGATATACATTCTCTTTGAAATTATGTTTATGCACAGCTAATTTGTCTTGCCTGATAGGAAACACAAGCGAAGCATAAATGTGATCGCTTTAATGTTCAGTGGCAATGTTTTGCTGCCTTTTTGTACCGTACACATAATTTGAAAAATGCTTATTTTGTATTTTTCCAACCATTTTGACAACGTTATAATGATCTGCAAGGGGCCGCCATGGACCAAGTACATTTTGTAGTCACAGGGCGACTACAAAATGCAATACTGTAAAAAATGAAGAAAACAAAATGAGAAAAAACTGTAGTTCCTCAAATGCCTCTTGAGGCTTTCTGCAAAGTGGATCAATCCTCATAGAGTCATATGTTAAAAAAGCTAAATTTATGCCCCCAAAAACACCGTGGTGTCTTAGGTTTAAAGTCTTTTTGAATGACAGGTGGATGCAGAGACACAATAAAAGATGGGCATAGATACCATAACCATGATGTCAGCTAATGGTTAGTGAGGTCCAAAAATATTACTAAATTGACTTAATGTTTTATTTGGTATGGCCAGAAATGAGCAGCTGAGCCCATAAACTCAGCAGGAAAGTGGTTACAGAGGCTACGAAAGAAAGCTGTTTTCTCATAGACTTCCATTGGACAGAAAGTCATTTAGCAACCACAGCTATCACGCCCTAGTGGCCATTAAAAAGAAGGCAAACTGTAAAGGACTTTATTTTGAGCAGCTTCTTTCTTTTTCATAAACAACTGTGCATATATAGAAATATGGAAGATATGAGGTCTGTGTGTAAAGAAATAAAACAAAATAACACAACGCAGAATTAATCCAACACTTGAAATTAAAATAACCCGAGAGTAAAAATTACTTTGACTAACTCAACACAACCAAACGCATCCAAAGCTGCCTGATAGACAAATAATATAGACTGTTGTACATCCATGAAGTCTATGTCATTTTTTGTGAATGTACTGTTGTTTGAATGTACTTAGCAGTAATTAGCAGATATCGGTGTGAATGCGAAATATATACACTGTACAGCTAATGATCACATCACAAGACTCCCATCATCCGCTGTACTTAAGGGAAAGCAAAATTACTCCATCACATTTTTAATTTAATGTAATGATGTAATTAAAGACTAAGAAAATCACATTGGGCTCCATAAACAGAGAGGGAGTGAATGAATAATTTGGAAGCACCTTGGAAGGCTATAAGAAGGAAAAAGAAGTGGCAATAAAGCTGTTAAATATGTAGCAGCTAAAAATATCTTTTTCGACTGATAGGATCACAAGGAGGTGGTCAGGCTGCAGAAGCTATAGCACAGCATCTATGCAAAACAGCTGAAGCTTCTTGTCGGTGGATTTCGTAACATTTTTAGAACGGCAGAATAAAATAGCTATTCCCTTGTTACCTTTAGATGCTGTGCTAAGGTAACTGCCTGGGGAGTTGGGTTCATACTTAGCACAAACACAAGAGAGTGACAGATCCTTCACCACCCAATGAATAAATAAGCATGCTTCCCACAGTCTTGAACATTTAAAAATAGAACTATAAGATGGGGCACAATTACATTTAGAAAAAACTTGCTGTTGCAAACAATACGAATGCCGACTGCAGGAAACAGGGCTCTCACACAAGACCTCCAAAGAGAGAAAGTGGCATTTATTTGTACTCTCACAAGGTCAAAATAAGTGCTTGTCAAGGCTCAAGATGTGTCTAAAGCAGCAGTGAAGCACACTTTGTTGGCAGAGCAGAGGGAGGCGTAGCAGTCATATTATTATTGTCTGTCAAAGATGTGCTCAAGGTCAACACCAGGCTGAGCAACAGATCTGTTCTCCTGCTTTCTCTCCCTCCATCTCTCCTCTTCCCCAACTCAGAGCAATGCCATTCGGTCTCCTGCATCCTTGCTGACAGACTAGCTGTCACCTCCTGACTTCTATCATAGGGGCGAGTCACTGCCCATGAACCGGACATCACTTGGATCAATTCACCTTCTGCTCTCCATCTGAACCACTTAGACACCAATCAAAGAAGAGGAGGAGTCTCATCATCAAGCACTGTACACAATCTGGCATATTTTATAAGGCGCTCAGGCCATTAAGTGCCTTTACTGAATAAAAGTACTGCAGAATTTAATTTGACTTCTCAATAATAAATGAAACACAAATATTGTAGTCCCTTTTAATGAGGCGTTAATGATAGTCTTTAATGAATGCGGCTCTAATGGTGCACTGAGACCAATTATGCTTTCACTGTCACAACCAATCAGTCACTCATTATTTTTCATTCACACCAAATTTGCTCATACTCTCACAGGAACTCAATAAAAATTGCCATCAGTGTCATTTTACCATCTCATCCTTCTCCCAGTAAAATGCTCTGATCGATGAAACTGATAAAACTCACAGTTGCCTGTTATTAAATAGTCCCCACTGCACAGTGTACAGTGAATAAAAAAAAAGAGAATTAGACTAGATGGTTTCTTGAAGGCCAGCAAAGGTTATTCTATGAGTCCCAGTGGTAATAAAGGTGGATCTTACAAACTCTGGCCACTGAAAATTTGAAATCTATCATGATTAATTGATCGGGACGGTCCAGGGAATACAGCAGAAACCTTGCCATAAAATCAATTGGCCTGGACCAAAGAAGGGCAAGAATTGACCAACTAATTTTGGCTCCTTGTCTGCTGAGAAGTGAAACCAACTGAAAATCAATTAGAAAAATTAAAAGCCAACGAAACAGAGGCAAAGATTTATCATGCTCTTAATTTACATAACTGTCTGCAATGACAGGTCGGCCAAGATGCTCTTAAGTAATCATGGTACTTGACTGCTTGACACATGCACCTGTGATGACTGACTGATTTATCCACCAACACAGCTGGGGAGAATACTTAATGTGCTTCATGAAAGATGGACGTATCGGAGGTGCCCTGCTGATTGATGGACAGATGGTCCAGATAATGGGGGCAAAGGAATTGGATAAGAAAAGGAAAGGAAAGGAAAGGAAAAGAAAAGGAAAATGACATGTTTGGTTATGTTTGCATACAAATATACCAAAATTATAGTAAATAAAATGTGTTAACTGCAATAATGTAACTCAAATTTCACTCAAGGAACATGTTTCACCGGGGAAAAAATCTGTAAATCAGTGGCAGTGAAAATATATTAAAGCAAACAGACATAGTCAACAGATTCACCACTGTTCTACTTATGGTTGACAACCAGTTTAATGAAGGAAAACTGCAAACAGTGACACCCACAGCAGAACAAGGTGAGGCTAAGGTGGGGAATAATAAGAGGAGACAGTTAAGATATGCAAGGCAATTTTATCTGTGGCCCATCTCATTACTGTGTCTTACATTAAAATGCACTCAGCACCGTGTACAGAGGCGCAGAAACACAATTATATATTATAAGAATGAGGAAACAGAAAGCACTTAAGGTGTCACAGTTTGAAGCCCTGTGTTGTATTCCCTGTTTTGTTTTCTCCTGCATCTTTTCACACTGCACTCACCCACCAGATGTCCTCTGGCTTTCATTCCTGCAAATCTTAATGCTTATCAGCCAACCATCCAGCCAGTCAGCCTAATTTTGCTTTCGCAAAAACAAACAAACAAACAAAAACCCCACTAACACCAGTCCTGCTCTGCTGCTACAAACTGTGAAACAGTTAGTGGAAACAGAAACACCTATCAGTATTAGTGCAATGCAGTTAGAAGTGGGTTTTTGGATCAACAGAGACCCTTTCTGGTTTCAGGCATTTCACACAAATACAAGTTGGAACGTAAAACGTGGGTTTCTTGCAAAATCCAGAGAGCATTTGGATCTGAATAGGAATTGTGAAGAGATTCAGTTTGCATGTACTATGACAGTGAGACCTGTACTAAACCTGTGAAAATATATAAGCAAAAAGGAAAAGTGAGTTCCATCATAGTCCAAATAGACTTTTATCAGACTGGTGTGGTGAAGGGCATCAGTTTTTAGTGGTTTCAAAAGATTTCAGGCACAGTGAAACCTCTTGATGTTGCAGCTGACGTCAGAGCTTCAGCTCACGAGTCTCCCTGTATACTATGTGGAGGCATGGTACACCCTGGACAGGTCACCAGTCTGTTGCAGGCTAACACAGAGAGAAATACAACCATTCACACTCACAGTCACACCTGTGGGCAATTAACCAAACCCCACTAACTGCCTGTCTTTGGACTGTGGGAGGAAGCATGATCATCGTATCAGGTAAAAAATAAAGCAAAGAGATTTGTGATTTAGATTTGAGTTTACACAAACCAAACTGTTAAAATAATGATGAATAATATTTTACAAAAATTATTATAAGAAAGAGCCAATTTATTATTGTTTTTAACTCATAAGTCTCATTTAAAGAGTTATTTTAAAAAGAATGGATACTTTATATTAAGATTTTTTATAATATAATTTTTTGTGTATATGTGAAATAAAATGTACATGAACCAAAACATTATAGTAATCTGGGATTGCAAAATATGAGTGCAAAACAACATAGATATCTGCCATCAAGCTGTATAGACGCATTGATATGGCCTCAAATCAGCCCATAAGCTAAAACCAGCAGAAAGTCCAGTCCACTGTATGGCTTGGCAAAGTGTAATTACTGCAGGGAGTAAGGGCATAATACAGCAATATTAAACTGAAGGCGTGCCTCAGGCTGCCGGCTGGCTGACCACTTTCTAATTCTGAGCGAGGAGACTTCTATTAACTGCTTCCCCTTTTTACTCATGGTTCTAATTATATCACCAAGCGTGTAACACAACAATTAATAGCAAACTTTCTTTAATTATGCACTGGATTGAGTGGTCTCCCCATGTGAGAGCAAATTGGGCTGTATGTGGTCCATGGGCTAAAGTGAGCTTGGCACCCCTCTTCTAAGCAACAATTAATGGGCCCATTGAGGCATTAATGAGGTAGTAACTCTAGGTTTTCTTTACAGAAACAGCCTTCTTCCTCTTTCCAAACAGTGATGTGAAAGCTTTTGACTTCTGATGAATGTTGTTTGTTAAAAAGACCAACTTATCACATGAAGTAGAGCTCCATTAGTAAAGTTTAAATGGGGGAAAAAACAAGAGAGACTGAGGCCAAAGGGCAAAAGGCAGTGTGAGGAGGTGAACCTGGGAAAGAAGAAGCTTCTGTGAAGGAGCTTAAGTGCAGACAGAATGCAGATCTGAGGGGTTAGGGTGAGTGAGAATCAGATGGTGTTTTGTTGTCCATACTGAGGCCGATGTCCATACTGTATTCAGGTCAAACTTGTGGCTGCAGGGTACTCAGTCAGTCCCAGTAGTGCCAGGCCAATCCACAGGCACAAGGACAAAATGAAAAGCTTTAAAAGTAATCTCCAAGATAATAGACTTCTGCTCCATCCAGAAGTGAATCAATGCTGTGCTGAAGTGGGCAGGCCAGAAGAGAGACATTTTCCTTCTTCATCGGCTAGAGATGGGAGCCACTTTCAACTTAACCTCATTTATTATCAAGACCAGCATATGGCAATCCAAAGGACTTCAATCTCTGTCTCTGTGATATTACTGCCAGTCTGCACTTCATCCTTTTTCTTTACTCCATACTGCCTCTGTCTGTCACACAGCAAAGATAGATGGGAACAGTATGAAAGAGGGTCACCCACTCCCTTGTGTGAGTTCATTATCTTACACAGGGGAGGGAGGAAAGGACACAGAGAGGTGTTCACTGGGGATCCCGTACACAGTGGGGAATTTCTCAGAGCTCTAAAGAGGGGCAGGAGGGATGCTGGTCTAAAAAATGCAGGTCAAGAGTGTCAGACACAAAACACAACATGGCATTCATTGCAAGTAGACACTTCCACAATGCCAGAGAGGAAAGAGAAGTGTACTTTATTATACCAGCAACTGTTCCAGTGTTATGGAAATGCATGATTAAAAAGGTGAATTGTTGGTTTTGTGTCACTCGTGGTGGCGCTTTGTTATCCTTCATGACATTCACTTAAACTAAGCAGGAGCAAAGCTGATCTTTCCCTGTGTGCGTGCGTGTGTGTGTGTGTGTGTGTGTGTGTGTGTGTGTGTGTGTGTGTGTGTGTCTATTGGAAATAGTGTGTCAGGGAATGCGTACAGACTACTGTTTGTCCCATATCGGTGTGCCGCCAATTGTCAGACTGGAAGCTGCTCTTTCAAATCAGCAACAAAAGGCTCTTTCCCAAATGTTCCCTCTCTGCAGATACACTGCTTTCCTCTTGAATGAAGCAAATCCAGTAGTGCAGAGACAAAGCATGGATAAACGAGGGAACACAAAAAAGGATTTATCAACTCATGTAAGTAGAACTATCTCAAGAGGTGTGAAGAAAGAGTGAGATCCAGAGAGGGGTAGGGGGTGCATGGGAAGAAAGACCACGACTGTAAGTAGAGAGGGGAAATGTTCCCATAGCTGCTGTCATTATTCTTCTCACCCGGACGGTTATTATGGTTTGGAGAGGAGTTCTGGCTGCGTCCCGTGTGGTCGCTGCTACAGTGTGACCCAGTCCAGATGGCCTCTTCTCTTTCCCTTCTGTGTGTGCAACAGACTACTGGGACAGTGACAGACGTGCAGCATAGCTAACGGCCCACGGGGAGGATAGAACGACAGACAAGAGAGGTTTCACACCAACAAACACAAACTGACACATTTACAGATGACTGACGAATGAACAAATAAGAGAAAAAACATGACCAGTGCTCATCTGTTCATACGTGACAAAAGCGAATGATCCGAGGGCAAAAATTGTGTGAATCGTGTTCTATGGTCTTCAAACTCACCAGCACTCAGCCTAACTGAAAATCTACATTTTAGACAAATGTGCAAAATACCAATCTGCACCCCCACAAAAAAATTATGTTCATACCTAGAGCAGAGTTTGAGACATCTCACCTGTGCCAAGGAGGACTTACTTAATTCCCCTTTTTTCTCTCAGTGAGAACACATCCAGAAGTCCACTTCTGGCTCTGCTTCGTCTATGTAGTTTATACAGTGTTTTATCTAAACTAAATATCCACTCCACAAAAGAACTAGAATTACACCAACTAGTCAAGTGTGTTTTGAATGGTCACAGTGACCTTTGACCTTGACTACCCAAAGGCTACAGCATTACCAACAATGTCTAAGGCTACAGCTGTTGCTAGCACAGAGGCACAAGAATACTTTTAGATGGTTTACAAAGTTATTGTCAGTGAAATGTAACAGAGGCGAGGAAGGTTCAAAGCTCTCAGTTGTATTACTTATGTTAAGGATGCAAATTAATGAAATGAAGAAAAAAAAATACAGCCAATCCTAGGGTTGTTAAAAAACAAAAAATCAATGTTTGAATAATAATCGATACTAAAAATTGCCATTGGATTAGACACCCATTTGCACCAGCTGTTACACAACTCCACACAGACCCTCCTTTCACTCACAGCTGAACAGCAGTTGTTATTCACAACACTGAACAGCACTTTGTGGCAGAAACCTACCTTACTAATGTTATTGAAATGCAGCGCAGCGCTACCTCAGACAACTTAAAAGGTTTATGCGAAGAAAATCTTAAAATATTTATCCCATATAGACCTTACAGTTATTGTATTGTATTTATTTTTTGAATTGTTGACCTAATCTTAGCTAGGCCAAACATTAACTCAAAAGCAACATTCTTTCTAGCCCTGTCACTTCAAATGAGTAGGATTTAAAAACGTTTAAAACGTGACATCAACATGTTGTTAAAGAGCATTCAGAGGCATGGTGTTTTATGCCTTACTGCATTCTGTAGAATCATAGGAAAACGGAGCCAAGTGTAATTTGTTGCTTTAAAAAATTAAATGAACCCAAATGATCAAACATTTCTGGATGCGCGACAATTAAAGACTAATTATAGCAGTTAACACCCACAGTTCCTTCATTAACTGATTTTTCTGCACTGTTGTTACCACCTACATCTCGTCTTGCCTGGAATCATTAAACTAACACACAGAGCTTCATCATAACGGTCCCTTATCGACTGACCGTGAGCTGCTGTCTGCCACCTGCTCCACTTGTGTACCCATCTGTGTAACCACCTTGCCCTTCCTGCAGACCAACCTGTGAGTCCCCACTCATTTATTATCACTGACAGATAAGCGCCACACTTCAATTCAACACCTGTAACCAGTTCAACAACATATGGGTCGGTCCCTCTGACAGCCCTGTGCTCTGTCGTCACCTTTAATGCCAAGCTTTACCATGTGATCATATTTTACCCTGTCTGTGTATGTTAATGGTAAGACAATGCTCCATAGAACAGCAATATTAACAGTCAAAGCTATATAGGCCTTGGTAAGTAGTAGGACCTGAATCACATTTTTTGCAGCCCTTGCAATAGAGGTGCCTGTTAAGCTCCTTCCCAACTTAAGGCTCTACCAGAGTGTTGAATGCTGTCACGCGTCCTCTTTTATCTGCAGCTTCCACAGCAGTTACCGTCTGTAGCAGCAGCTTAGCAACACCCTGTCTGATATTAAGGCAGCTTTGATCAGAATTTTTATTACAGCACTTTATCAAAGGGAACATGAAAACTGTGAAAGAGGATGCAGGTAGTTATAAACATATAGAAAATTATCACGTGCCTCTACAGCAGCCAGCAATATGTTCAGTGAAAAACCTCCAATTTCTAAATTTCCTTCAGGAAATATTTATATTATATGTGTAAAGTATCTTTTTGAGATTGGCATTTTGTATGGGCCCATTTAGGAAAACACCTTGGTTTTGCACACCAAGATGTAGTTTAAAAAAACATCTAGTACTTACCAGGTTCTAAAATTAGGTTTATAATATGTACAAATACACACACACACACATATATATATAAACATATTACAACCTGAGATAAATTACAGTGGCATCTTACACTGTGTCATTATTTAACAAAAGCTGACCAAAAATGCAGAAGCAGTGTATGAAAAACTAATTACACCCGTGATTCAGTAGCTTCTAGAACCACCTTTAGCAGCAATAACTTGAAGTAATCATTTTCTGCAAGACTGTATCAGTCTGTTTGTGGGCATTCACGGCTCTTTTAGCACAGCATTTCAGTCAGGTTGAGGTCTTGACTTTGGGCCATTGCATCAGCTTGATTTCTTTCTTTCTCAGACATTCTGTTCTACTACTGTTCTTGGAATTATCTTGCATGGTCAAATTCTTTTACAATTTAAAGATACTCTGCACTTGTTCCTATCATCAAGTTAAATAAAATAGATATCATACAAAATACTGACAAATTGTTTTTTCATACATTTTTAATCTGACATAAATTCTCACTTCTTAGTTCCAGGACAGTGTACAGACAATAACTACCCTTTAATCGATACTGTATTGAGTTCTTGTCACTACAGATGTAAGAAAACCTTTGCTGCAACCACATGACATGTTGGCTTGTGTTCTACACATTTTTTGCTACTCTTCTCTTGTCTCTGTGCTGTTAAAAATATAACTCCTGAAAGGACTTCATAACATCCAGATTAAGCAGAAGATTATAAAGGAAAACAAATCTGCCACATAAGCTTTAATTGGGTTATTTGGGAAAAAGGAGATGAGTGCTTTAGCTTCCGGCTGGGAGGGGAATTGCCCATTATCCAGTGATTTTCTTGAGCATGACTATTACTTATGCTATGTAAAGGCTCAACACAACCATGCACAGGTAATTACATCCATTATTCAGGACTAGGTGGCAACTTCACACCTGGGGAAACACACACACACACACACGCACACACGCACACACACACACACACACACAGAGAACACACATACATACAGGGGTAAACAACCTACATGTGTTCACACTCGGAGCTGTGGCTGTTCGGAGTCCTTTCTCAATTCCAAGAGCTTCACACAGTGTTTATTGCAAATGATTTTAGAAAAGGAAGATTGATTCCATTGGCTCACAGAGAAACACCATCTAGTTGAATTTTTAAAGAAGCACTGACTTTTCTTCCTCAGAAAACATTTTCACTCGTAGGTTATGCCAGTTTTGACCTTTAAAGTCATCTGCGCTAACCTTTAAAAGCCATCATGTTTAATGTGAATCATAACAGAACAGCTGGCTGGCGGTGTGCATTCACTCACCACAACCTTTGGTTTTCACCAGAGCTCCATATTCCAGCTCTGCTGGGAGTGAAATTATTTTTTTTTTCTTGGAGTGATGGATCTCACTCTGAATTAGTCATATGTCACATCCTGTGGCGTTGGTGTGACAGTGTGAGTCTTCTGGTGAAAATCAACTGCCATATAGTGGCACCTACTGGGAGAAAAAAGAGTGTGCAATTTGAATTATTGGCTGAAAACAACATTTGTAACAGGAGTTACACACATACACATTATATATTATATATATATATATATATATATATATATATATATATATATATATACACACACACACACATATAAACATATACATATATACACACACACACACATATATATACAGTATATGTTTATCAATTGCCAACATCCATTCAGGGAGATGCTGCTGCAACTTTTATAGATTTGTGCTCGTGTACAGTAGGTGATCTTGATACTTTTAGCAAACTCATTGGTCATTTGGAAATCCCTAAATATAGAATTACTTCATTAAATAAATTCAGTACATTAAAAATGAGTCTGAGCACCTCACATGAAGCAGCCATCAGAAGATGGGTGCATTGCAGTCATAACGGGATGGACATGGTCGGTAATACCCTGGTAGGCTGCGCTGTTTATGCTCAGTTGGTACTAAGGGGCTCAGAGTGTACCAAAAAAAAAAACAAACCTCACGCCATTACACCAGCAGCAGCAGCTTGAATCTTTGATAGAAGGATGGACGGATTCATGTTTGCATGTTTTTTAGCCCAAACAGGCCGATGTCCCTACCTACTTGTTTTACAACAGAAATTGAGGTTCTTCAGACGAGGCAGCATTTTTCCAGTCTTCTGTCGTCCATTTCTGGTGAGCTTGAGCAAACTCTAGCCTCAGTTTCCTGTTCTTAGCTGACAGGACTGGCAAGCGATGTGGTCTGCTGCTGTAGTCCATCTGCTTCAAGGTTCAACATGTCGTGCTTTCAGAGCTGCTCGTCTGCAGACCTTGGTTGTAACGAGTGGTTTTCGGATTACTGTTGCCTTCCAATCAGCTTGAAGCAGCCTGGCCATTCTCCTCTGACTCGAAGGATCAACAAGACATTTCTCCCTGAGGCCTGCCGCTCACTGGACATTTTCTCTTTTTCAGACCATTATCTGTAAACCCTACAGATGGTTGTGTGGGAAAATCCCAGTTTCTGAAATACTGTACCACTACACCATGCCACATTCAAAGTCACTTAAATCATGATGCTCAGCCTGAACTTCAGCATGTCCTCTTGGCCATGTCTACTACCAAATGCACTGAGTTGCTGCCATGTGGTTGGATGATTAGACATTTGCACCAAGCAGTTGAACAGGTGAGTGTAGATCTCTGTCTTCCTGGTTCCAATAAATCTCACCAGTTACTTACTTTCAACTTTTGTTACCACAAAGTAAATGATCATCTAGCTCTTGATTTCTTCTCAAATTTTTGATCTGTGGTGATCAAAACCAACACTAGAGAGGAGCACTGTGATATATGACCTTGAAGAAAACTTTTAGAGGATATAGCATCTAGATTGAGTGCAGCAAAAGGAAAGAGGAAAGAGAAAAAAAGATCGGCTTTCTGAGGAAAAGATGCTTCCTGAACACAGGCACACATGGTAACCTTGGCTAATTGTGATTGCTAATGGACCAAGACATAACATCTGAAGTTACTGATGTCTGATAAAAATGTAATTTAAAAGAAGCTGATTTAAATTTAGCTTCACTCTGGGTTATGAACAGGTTACGTCTCCAGGAAATGAATGCGAGTACATGAAATGACCTCTGAAGTGATGGAAACATGACTACATCTGTCTTGGAGCAGTTTAGGTTTGATGTCTTTCCCAGCATCAAGGTTTCCTGTTTGCAGATTATAAATGGCTCTACAGGAAAGCTCTATTTTATTTAATTTTTTTGTTCTCTTTGGTTCAAGACAAACAAGTCTTTAAATATATGAACCATAAAAGTTCAAATTATAAACAAGGAGAGAGAGATGGATGAGCATCTACTGACAGCTCTCTGACAGCTATATAAACATCGTGACACGGTGTTTGAAGGTCGTGTTAAAAATTAAACATACTAATTTGGACAGATTTCAAATTCGAACCATTTAAATTTAAAGTTAACCTAGCCGACGGAAAGTGAAGTTATAGTTCATATTATATATAATGAATGAACACTTAGAAACTGTTATTTGTATAAATAAATGAGTAATTGGAGTAGAACGAGCTAATATAATATATATATATACATAGATTTAAACATTTTGTCTCCATTAAGAACATCTGGCAAATGTTTTCATATTTCTTCCATATAAACTTTATTCATGTCACGTTTTGTTCGTAGATTTTCTACCTGAATAAACACACACACACGCACACAGAGTTGTAACCTAGTAGCCAAGATTAGAAACAGATGTTGATTCAAAGAAGACATCACAATAGACTGTATCTCTGCAGCCTGTTGTTTTAGCTCGATGATTAGAACCACACTATGTAACACTCGGGTAATCTTTCATGTACAGTCACGCAGACCAGCGTGCCAAGATTATAGCCTACAATTTTCCAAAGTGCGTTAATCCAAAGCAGGTTTCACACAGTAATTATGAGCTGAAAAAAATCATGGGACATAACTATTTTATCGGAACAAAATATGCCCCGACTCCCACAGATGAAAGGCAAGCACTTGACTTAAACATTCCCAGGTCTGAACATCTCAGGCTTACATTTGGAAACTCAAGCGCCCAAAACTTAGACTTTGTTTGTGTTGTGAAAGTGGATATTAATCACAGCCTAACAGTGGATATCAGTTTTCCACTGTGACTGCGGCTGGTTTGATAAATCTGATGAGGGAAGGAACTGAAGGAGCTCCTAGACAGTGATGTCATACATTTTAGAAAAACATCAGCACGAAGGCGATTGTACAATCTTCTTTCCCACTAATGTCGCTGGGAGTTGTGTGTGTGCGGCACGGGCAGCTCATTTTTCAAAAATTTTACAATCAAGTTTTAATTTAGTGGCAATATAATAATTGTGTTCCACCATGATTAACATTTTACCATCACATTTGTATATACTAACTTTTAATACATTTTAACTTTTAATTACCTTATCAAACAAAAATCTGGATCATTCCATGGAAGAATCGATAACACAGTCAGTGGGGGGGGGGTCATTTTTGAACCTTGTGGTTCCACCTAATCCCATATTTGTTGTTATTGCTTTCCTCTGCTGTGTTTGATTGGCGTAGGTACACGGACAAAAGAAGAGGCAGCACTGAATTTTAGCTCCACATGAAGCACCGGGACCGGTCAAGTTTTTCACCATCTTCTGTTGTCCTTGGCTGGAAGGTGAACAAACTTCTTTTACTCTCCCAGCATCAGTTTTCCTCATTGTGCAATTCTGAAATCCTGTCCAGAATAATTGTTGTTCTCAAGATGATAAACTGCGACTCCTGCGCTCATTTTTTTTTCTCTCACAGCGCTTAAGCTGTTGTCTGATCGGGGAATCTTGCCTTAAAATCTGCGACTGAATTTAGATTAACCCAATAGTGTTGCACGTCATGCTTTCCTGCCTTTTGTATGCCAGAAAATTATTGTGATGTTAAGTTTTTCCTTATTTTGAGCAGTTTAAAGGATTTGCTACAAACAACATTTGCTAAACTAATGAAATAAAAATGAATAATAACAGATTCATTGTCAGCGTTAGAATAAAACTGGTTTGTTTCCACGCACGTGTGGGTGTGTGTGTAGGTGTATGAGTGTATGTGTGTGTGTGTGAGTGTGTATCCAAAAGATATATCAGTGACAATAGCCAGATATTCAAACAGTGGTTGGAATATAAAAATGCACAGATTGGTAATGCTTAAAGTTTTCACATTGTGAATCAGGTTTCACAGGGAGCATTTTCCTCTTTTTCTGCCTGGATGGGATCCGATGAGTGAGTCATGTGACTGGGGAATAGCTTCTTGTCCAAGTGTGGTCTGGTTTTGTACCATTTACTCTTTTTCGGCTGTTAAGCTGAATCAAGCCAAATTTTAAATAACTTGAACTGCATGAAAACTCATGATCTTGTGTGTTTCATTCAGCTCTTGAGTTTCCCGTCTTTAACCCATCTTGGGAGATAAAGCATGAATAAATTATTATCTTCATATAAATGTCATCCTTCGGGATCTGGATCAAAGTTTGTAACTCTTCCCTATTGTTATTCCATATGACTTTTATTCCATATGAAGTCCTTGATTCACAGCCGAGGCTTCTAGTGGCTCCCAGCCCCAATCCCATTTGTTCATGCTTCTCCATATCGAAGCACTTCAAAATAATATATTCTTTATTAACATTAAATAAAGTATTTTTTAAAGCTTGCTTCATAAAATAGATGGGTCACTGCAGTTTTGAGTTTAAGGAACGTTACCACACAGGAGCAGATAGATAAACACTCCAGGTTCTCAGCAGTTTTTGTGAGGCACAAGTTTTAGGCACCAACAAATATTTAGGGTCTCTGGATTCTTTTTATGCTTGGGACTGAGTTGCTCTTGTTCTTAAATGCTTCCACTTTGCAATAATACCCCTTACAGTTGATCGTAGAATCTCTAGGAAGGAAGATGTCGCATGGACTCACTCGTTGCAACTGTGGCATCCTGAGAGCAGCCAGTTCTTTCACAAAAGCTTGTAAAGGCAGACTGCATGGCTATGTGTTTGATTTTATACACCTGCAGTCATGGGGCTGAAATAACCTGAATTCAGAGATGAAGAGATATAACCCAATACTTTTGTCTATATAGTGTATCAAACATCTGCACACCAGACAGCGGTACTGTCTGTAGGACATTTCAAGTAAACTGCAGTACAATGTGTACACTTTAAGAAGAGCAGCTTAAAGCCAGGGAGAGTCGAATAAATGTCTGTGGGATATATGGCGTCTTAGAGGTTGCTGAAGCCAAAGGTGTCCTGTGAGACTGACCAGGATTCAGTTTCTTAAATCTTGAAGGTTCTCCTGTGACAGCTTCTTCCAACTCACACTCCTTTCCCAAAGACTCACTGGGCTTTCTGCATACTTTACTGGCCACATGCATGACTCGCCTCTGCATGTGGCCACTATTTTATCTGTGCTGGCATGTTAGACTGGGCCACTGCGTCACACCTCATTTCCAATCAGCCATTATAGATGCATTTTTCTTACAGTTTTAGTCTTCTGTTTGTGTTGTGGTCATTGTTCTTTCTGTTCTGCCTCACTTCTGAATTTTAAAGAACAGGAAAAAACTTTTTTTTTGTTACCGTCTAGGATCCTGAGTTTTGCTTTTTGAGTTTAAATGTCTACTACCAAAAAGGACCAGAGAACTGAGAACACAAGCAACTTGAGAAGAAAAGATGTACAATGAGAATGACTGAATTTAAAACAAGGATTACAATAATATGAATACATTTTTTGTTTTTGTTTTATTTTATATTTTTTTTAGAAATCTTTTTCTGTTTTTCCACTCCTAAGTCAAATAGCCCCATCTCCTGAGACCTTTAGCACTGAGGGTCTCCAGAGGTCTCCAAACTATGGTCCAAGGGGTTAATGGATAACCTTGTTGAGCAAATATCATCTGTCTTCCAGGTCAGGCTCACATGTTTCTACTCTAGCCCTTAATTTTGCATACCGTCATGCTTTAGTGAGCTGGAGAAAACATGAAGGAGCTGCTATAATATTTACTTGTGCTCTCTATAATGTGGAAAGAGAAAACCACATGTCATTTCCCTTTTCTTGTATCCACGTTAAAATGTCTTTACAGTCATGTAAGTGGAAATACGTTTGCACTTTGTGCATCCTGCAGATGCTCACTCTCTCCAATTTGTGTGACTGAGAATTATTAAGCTAAGAACATCGGCAATATATATATATATATATA